>WEIV01019317.1:0-94951 GCA_013390005.1 Calyptomena viridis | reverse complement strand
GCCACAGTCTTCTGGGAGTACTGAACTGCAGCTCAGTAGGCACAGGCCAGGCCCCAGTACAGGGCAAGAAGTTGCTGGGTTTGATTGGGGTAGGCAAGGCACCATTCCATCAGGTGATGTGTCAGTTTGTAATGGTTGAACACCTGTTAAAATGTTAAGTCTCTGGCAATGGGAGGTGTCAAGCACCCTAGGAACTAGCCCAAATTCTGCCATACAAGAACTGGATGTCTTGGGCACATTCCAATATATCATCACCTAAAGTTTGCTTTCTTTCACATCATGACAACATTGGATTGCACAAACCCCATAGTGCGCTCACAGTGTTAGTCAGTAATAGTAACAGTATAAAACAGCTTACATAAGGGTTAGCAAGGACTACAGGAGAGCTCATTATAAAGCCATTCATAGCAATATCAATTTTGGGCAGGGGGAAGGGTGTATTTCTCCATTGTTCCCAGCAGATAGCTCCCCCTGCATAGCAAGGCAATCGGTATAAAAGCAAAGCAAGTATTCATTGTTTATATCAGCATGTTCCCAAACAAAATGATAAGCACTGCTTGCTAAGTACTGCTGCCAGCAACCTCCGTGTCCCGCACAGGAGTTTGCCACTCAAAAGCTGCTATTTCTATAGCATGCACTATATATATCTATATAGATATATAGATATATAGATATAGGCATATATAAAAACCTGCCTTTATCTTGCTCCCATGTTGGCCACCAAAATGACTGTAATGGGTTGACCTCAGCTGGATGCCAAGTGCCAGCACAGTCACTCTATCTCCTCCTCCTTCCCAGCCAAGCAGGAGGAAGAGAATAAGATGGTAAACAACTCATGGCTTAGGATCAGGCAGTTTACTAAAAGCAAAGCAAAGCTTGAGCAGGCAAAAAGCAAAGCAGAAATCTAATCTCTACTTTCCATCCACAGCGATGTCCGGCCACATCCCAAGAAGCAGGGCTTCAGCCCTCTTAGTTGTTTTCTTAGCGGGCAGCCATCAGAAACAATGAATGCCCTCCCTTCCCAGTCCTTTCCTTAGCTTTTATATCTGAGTGGACATCGTATGGTATGGAATATCCCTTTGGTTGGTTTGTGTCAGCTGGCCTGCTTGTGTTCCCTCCCAGAATCTTGCCCTTGCCTGATGCTGTGCTTGGCAGTAGTCAAAACACTGGGGTGTTATCAACATCCTTCTAGCTACAGAGTACAGCAGTGTGAGGGCTGCCATGGGGCTCAGACACACCCAGTTCTTAAAAGTTTCTGTTCTTTATCCTCTGAGAGCTTTGTCAAGGTTCTGGCAGTCTGAAAGCCAGTCATTCAACTCCACACACGCATTCAGTAGTTCCTGTTACAGAAGTCACCCCTCCACTGCCCTGCCAGCTTCTCCAAGAATCCCAGTGGGACAGGAATTGAAAGTCAACCAAGGGACAACCTGCCTTCTTGGAATGAGCAGGCAGAGGCCAGCAGCCCAGCCCCAGCTCTGCTGTTCCTTACCTTTCTTCTCAGTGTGGGGGCCATGAGCATGCTGAGCCTTCCCCACAGATCAGGTCATACAGTGGATTTGTGGTGAGCTGGATAAGTGTGCTGTACTTGGGTGACTCAGACAACATGTCAATCGTGGCACCAAAAATTGTGTTTACTGAGAGACACTGTCCAAAACAACATCGTCCTAGAGACAACTCCCCGGTTTGGAAGGACACTCACAGTAAGCTTAGGATGCCACACAAGAATGTATTAAGATCCTCTCTGATCTCTGTTCAAATTATGACTTTCTGTTGAAGTAATATAGAGTCAGGCTTTGGGTTTTATTAATTTTCTGGTGCTAGATACCACCACATGCACCATTCCATCCTCTCCTGCTCTTTTTGGCAGGTGCTTCACCACCATCTGTTGTCTTAGCCCCAAAGGACCCAGACTCCTTCATCAAAAAAGAGCAGTGGGAAGCAGACGATCATATGTTCTTTTAATGACTCAAACATCAGCATGATGTCCATGGCACCATGGCTGTTAACAAAACAATTAATAAGGATTGAAAGAGAATGAGGAGACAAAAAAAAACATTAGCATGACCTTGTCAAGAGCTGACTGCCACAAACCAGTTTCTTCCTCTGAAGGGATAAGCCACCTGGAGAATAAAGGGGAAACAAGCAAATTAATCTTACTTTGAGTCTTTTTACACTCTCCATACTGGTGTCCTTTTGAGAAAAAAAGTGAAATAGTTTCTGTTGAGCCAAAATGCACAACAGATTGTATAACCATGTGCAAGGAGCAGTTATCTGTTTATCATGCTGTCTAACCCAACAAATACCTTCAAAGAGGAAATCCAAAGATCTGATCCATACCTTTTTCTATTTGCTGTTTGGACCTGTGCATAGAGAGAACTCTTGTAAAATTTATTTACTAGACAGATGAGATCAGGCACCGAATTTAGAGTTATTTTAATAAAAGAGAGAGACAGTACCAAACTTGCATTGTTGACTGGGTTTTATTTTTGATTGTGTATAGCTATTTGACCTTTCTCAGTAACATTCTTGCCTAGCTGACAGCTTTCCTCTTTATATCTCTGCCTTTCAATTCTGCCTTGTAGCACTTTTCCCTTTCACAAGCTTCCCTATACAGCTTAAAGCAGAGGACAAGAAAAAATCTGCTTAATTTGTGACAAAGGAAGTTTTGGATCAATATGAGAGAAGATTGTGATTCAGAGATGGTGGGTTCTTGTCTACTGGAAGCTCTGAAGAGCAGATGTGATGAACATCTGTCAGGCCTGATCTCCCAAGGCTAAACCAGTCCCACATTCCAATGGTTAACTTTAAGAGAGCAGCTGTGGATCCGGCAGTTGAAGCAAGGACATGTGTCTCTTGAAGCTGCAGAGCTATTGACTGTATTATAAAATCTACAGCTGGGTTTTATTAAAAAAAAGACAACATTTCCCACCTCTCCCTGCTCAGAGGCAAAAAAATCATACTGCATCTGTGCTTTGGTTGAAGAGAAAAGGTTCTGCTTTCTCTTTTTATGACTGTATTCATTCAGAAATTCTTCGCAGGCATGTTCATGTGTGTGCATGGCTTTAGGTACTTCTAGATGACATTTCAAGAGAAATGAAGAAAAGTGGATGTTTTCCACACCCTATCAATCTTTTCAGGACAGCTGTAGAACTGGAGAAAATCAGCTTAGACAGCATTTTTGCTGGCTGAACTATTCATGCCAAAGCTTGTGCTAGGCTTCCTAGTAGTGAAAGAAAATTCAAAGTGGCTGCCACAAGAAGGAGGGGCAGGTCTGGAGTCATGAGGCCTTATCATGCCTGTCACAGGAGAGAACAAGGGAGGGAGAAGGAATGGTAAGTAGTGATTCCCACATCTGTTACATTCCCCTCCCTCCTGTCCCATCCTTTCAGAGGTGGCAGACTCAGCACAGAAAAAATGCATGGTTGGACCTTGGCCACTTGTCTGCAAACAGGTGAATGCTGCTCTCCATACCTAGAGTTTAGGAGCTAACTTGTCCTACTTTGCTTTATCAGTGAATTATAAATTACTTCAACTAAATCTTGATAAAATCCTCCTGGAACATTTGTATGAGCAGAGCCCAACTGCAGGCTACAGTGTCGAGTGCTGGCTCTCCAGAGATACCTGATGGGATATCCCAGCCCACACTAGCTGTGGAAGCTGGGAACTAATTGACCAAAAACAAATGTGCAAATAGTGTAATTCTCTATATACAATGTGGTGCCTGGCTGTGTAGCTTTCAAGTGTTGTATCACACTCTGAAGGAACTGTGTTTCTGCACTGGATTGTCAGCCTCCTCAAATGAGAAATCCCGTGAAGAGTGGGTTTTTGGCAACTTGTGATCTGGGGGGTGGCGAGAGCTCTGCCATGCAGGACAGACATCATGGCTTTAACCTCACTGTAGAAACTAAGAATTCCTTTATTTCCCAGTGAGGAAAGTCTGCTTGTCTGCCAGTGATGACTATTTCAGAAGAAATTACTACAGATCATTGTCATTTTACCACTCTTGATGGTAAACCATTCCCATGATGCTAAGAGTGGTGAAGTATAAAATCCCACAGAACTAAGTCATTACAGCAGCACAAACAAGGTAGTGAAGACCATTTTCAAGTATTTGTTAAAGTTTACAGAACAAGAAAGCAGTCTTTAGAAATATCAATTATTGTATTCTTACAATTAACAGAAGTTTTATTTATGTCGTGGACCTTTATGAATCTGGCACTCCTTTAGTATTAATCCTTCCCTGTTTTCCTACAAGAGCAAAATTCTCAAGAGGCTTTTTAAAAATGAGAGCAAACTGACTGAAGGAAAGCACATCAGGCCAACCTCACTTCTTAAAAATAAGACTTTTTTAGAACACTAATATCTCAAATATATGCAATCTGTTTTGATATCTAAAGATTCTTGTTCATTCATTAAGATCTAAGCTTTTCAATTATATAAAAAGCTTGACAGAACCCTAGAATAACCTAATCTGATGGCTTCTCTTTCCTGGTCTGCCAGCTTGAAATTTAAAGAGGATGGTGTTTCCATGGCTATGCCTATGTGTGATTAGGTGCCTCAAGGGACTTGTCAACAGATGACAAAAAGTCCTCATGTCTGAATCTCAGCTCATCACTGAGGCTGGAGTCATGGGAGGAGCATTCAGTAGCTGTCACTGGCTGGAGGAGCACCAAAGATGTTGAAGGGATGGTTTGCAGGAAATCCAGTGGGATTTGGCCGTCTTCCATTCACTGTAAGCTAAGATTTGGGGGAGATACTAATTACTGTTTATGCAGCCTCTTAGCAAACTTGGCAGCCTGCTCTGAACCGATCCTGAAAGCTGGCAGCCCCTTAGAGGCAGGATAAAGCCAGTCTCAGTCAGTCACAGTGCTGCATTCCCTCCCTTTGAGACCACAGTGGTGCCTCTGCTCCTGCCTAGCCATGGAGATAGTGATTGCTGTGCACTGCTTGTCATCCAATGCTTTAGGTTTTGGAGCCCCACATGCTTGTCTCCCTCAATCTGAGATTTTTGCAAGCTGACACCAACAGGGACAATTGGCAGGAAAGCTGTATCCTGGGAGTCCTAGATAGGGGGGCAAATTGCACAGTGTTTTTTAAATTAATGTCATTTGCCCTTTTCTTTCACTCTGTTGTCCTTACATATGGACTACAGGGCCTTATTACCAAAAGGAAGGCATTTCTCATATGAAGCTAAGCCATATTCAGCATATTCTTACGCTTCATCCCAGATGCATGCTTCTTCTCCATTATTCTTCTGGTATGAGCAAATGGCAAGGTTTAGAGAGAGATAACTGTAGCTGGACCCACAAGCCAGCTTACTTTAGCAGGGTGCTATTAATTCTGTGGTTCAACACTGACAGCCAGAAAGGGAGACAGAAAAATGAGGAGTATTATTTCCAAGTGAATTCCCAAGAGTTCAGTCAATTAGAGAGGTTGTTTTTTGACCTTTCACAGGCTTCATTAAATCCCCTATCACTTTTCCAGAAAAAACAATTTTGGAAACAGTTGGGAGTAAATGAAAATTTATGCCTGCAATGCCACACAGCCCAAAATGAGCAGTCTTGAATCGTCTCTGGCAAGTACCAGTGTTCAATTAAAAGGATGCTTGTGGAGCCTTCGTACTGTGAAACACAAATACTTGCCTATAACCTACTGGAAGCTGCCCCATGAGAGAAAAAACATGCACCCTATTAACGCAGCTGGCGTGCAGTTTTGCATGTAGTCTATAAAGTGACTTAGAAACGGGAGTTTATGAACACTGATATTAGTCACTATGTGATGATAAACAGCAAGGAAAAAAACAGGAAATAATTATTCCTTAGAAATAGCTTTTAAAAACACACAGGAAAACTCCAAGAAAAAGTAGGAAATAGGTTTGGGAAAGACCTGAAAATGTTTTTCAGAGGCCTAAAATCTGAGAAGTGCTAGAGGGGTAAGACAGTTGTCAGGTCAGTAGTGCAGGCTGGTATTGAGAAGAGAACCCATTACTCACAGAAATGAAATGTTCCTTAATAGGAGCATATGATCCTGTGTTGTTTTTTAGCCCATGTGTGACTCTGCTTAAATGCCTTTTGGATCTAGCCTCAAGGGCCCTCTGATATCTGGAAGAGCTGTTTTCCAGCTCAGAGAGCTGGAACGTTTTGTTGGAAGCACTCTGCATCCCACCTGTGTGCTGCTGTGTGCTTTGCCTGTTACACATTGACAGATGAGCAATGCTCTCCTGAGTGTATGTCACAACATGCTGTCATCACTGAAAGTGAGCTGCAGTCCATCTCTACTTCTTCACTTTGAGATGAACCTAAACTAACCACTTTAGACAGGGAATAAATTTAGATCAGGCTCCTTTAACTAATTTTACCTCTATTTCTGTCGTGTGCTTAATATATTGCTTGTGTAATAAGCTGTGGCAGAAAGAATTACAGTAATTTGAATCAGCTCTCCCAACAAAACTTTCTCGAAGCTACTTGAAAGGTGAGAGAGTAAAAATGGTCACAGTCTGTTATATTCCAGCAAACTACAGAAGAGCTTTTGAACGTAAGAGCAGGAACAAAACACAATTCTACTTGTGCAAATCAGTGTAATCAGACTGGTATAAACCCAGGTGACCTGCAGTCAGTGCTCACTGGGCAAACTCAGAAGTTCAGTGCTCCATTGCATAGATCATTCCTGTGCTAGATCATTCCTGTACTTGATTGTACAGCAATCCTTACAGAAAATAATTTGGCCTTTGACCACCAAAGGAGAAGATCTCTCTGCAGTCACTTCATGTACAGAGGGGATGATGATGGTGCTTTTGCCATTAAGACCACTTGTGTATAATGAGCCTTGCCATTTTGTGTTAGTACACAGACAAAAGGGGTCTGAGTCTTCAGCATTGAAACACGATTTATGGGTATTTTCTTTTCAAAGCATGGTCTCTGCAGTTATTCCTATTTGTCTCTTTTTTTTAAATACTTGCAAATGGCCATCTCCTCACACCAGGAGAAGTGACTGCCTGTTACCAACAACACGAGTGGTGACTCTGCTGTGCTGCAGGAGACAGAGGTGTATAACAGTCTGGAAGACTCTTCTGACAGACTGGAAGCACCCAAGCAGGGAATAACCCCCTGAGCCTTACATGGCAAGGCACCATCCAAGCCAGCCTCACCAGGAGCCTCAGATGAATTAATCTGCGGCCAATTACTGCACCACAACTGTCTAATAAAGGCTGGAGCAAAGGCTGTGCATTTTGCTTGTATAGTCTTTGAGAATGTGAAGGATGTGTGTGTTCAGCTGCCTGCAGAATATATGAACCAATTTCCTTGTACCCAGCTGCCTGCTTTATTTCTCTGCAAATATTCTTTTGGAGTCATTAGTACCCATATGATGGAAGGCACAGCTAACAATATGACTAAAATGAGGTTCATATGAAATGAGAATAAAATGGTTATTTTACTATGCCAGCTGCAGTTTGTTTCTGCTGGATGAGATGTGTTTACTAGTTCTGTCATGATCAACATTAGGTCAGAAAGTCCTAAAGCTCTTGACATTTTCAGCTGTGTATATTTCTAAATGTCAGTTCTAAACGTGAATAAATAATTAAATAAATAAGGACACTTCTTAACAATTGGATTTTTAAAGATTTTCACTGTACTTAATTCGTGAACATTTGGAAATCATTCCCTGACTTATGACTTTTTGTATTTTACTAAGAGTTCTTCAGTAAATTTTAGGGAGAACAACAGAATAGTGTTTAGAGTTGATCCTAGCACCTGGTTTTACTTTTTACATGAGGCCCATTGCACCAAATGGACACATACACAGCTGTATGTAAAAACATTCACTTCTTACTGAAGGGTAATAACAGGAAAGAGGGAAGGAGGAATATTTGAACCTCCTTATATGAGACTGACACTTTCAAAAAAAGCTTTTATGCTTATAATAATTTTCTGCTCCTTAATATCACCCTGTAATCTATCTTTTAAAGGGAAAAAAACCACCACAACAACATAAGTTTATAATTGAGACCATTAGTGAAACCTGCTCCTCTGGAGATGCCACAGGCATGCAATCCTTTCCCCAGTGCTGCAAGTGCACTGACGCTTTCTGCCTCTCTTACCTGATCATGTGGTGCTGACACTGGGCTGCCCAGGCATGAGGTGTGCTACAGCTGTAGTGCTTTTTGTTTTATCCCAAACATACAGTGGTTTGGGTTGGAGGGAACCTTAAAGATCACCTAGTTTCAACACCTCTGCCATGAGCAGGGACACCTTCCACTAGACCAGGTTGCTCAAAGCCCCATCCAACATGGTCTTGAACACTTCCAAGGATGGGGCATCCACAATGTCTCTGTGCAACTTCTTCCAGTGCCTCACTACCCTCACAATAAAGAATTCCCAAGACCTCCATCAAGAAGTGTGTCTCTGGTCCCACGGGTTTACCCCAAGGATTAAAATCTGCAGCTGGGTAGAGCAGACCTAGAAGAAGACCCTTGTTAACCTCAAGGGGTCTATCTAGAGGCTTGACAGTTCTCTTCAAAACTTTTTCCAGCATATTCCTTGTTAGATCTTTGTGTGTCAGAAACCATCCAGCAGACAGGAAATATGAACAGAATCATTAAAAGATGTAGCCAAGGCTTTAGAGGGTACCAGGTCAGTATTAAAGTTTGCACAACTAAGTGACTTTCTATGCCATCCCCATTTCTTATCAGAATAATACGTTGTAGTTTAAAAAGAGACACCAGCCATCACAGAGCAAAGAAAGGAAGCTGCTTGCTGGTAGATGAAATTAACAATTGACATTGAAAGAAGATGGAAGAAAGAAACTTGAATTTTCTCTGATGAGATTAAATCCTGCTCAGCTGCAGGTGGGTTCCCACTGAGATAGGCAACATACCTTTGCCCACAGCTGAAGCAGGGATGTTCACTTCTGCAGGGTTTATAAACTAGAGCCTGGTTTTCTCCTTGAGGAAAGCATGTGTAGCCAGCAGAGATCCAAAGTTTTTTAAAGAAACACTATAAAGAGGATAAAGAGGAGGAAAAGGTTTGTTCTGTGCATCTAGCCATATAGCCTCTTCCATCTACATTAGCCAAGACTTTGGGGAAATATCTGAAAATAGAGGTTTATAACTGCATTAAGTCCAACTCTGTATCAGTGAGCAAATAAAGGGATTAACATTTCATACCAGTGTTTCCCCGCCTTTAAATGCTTCTTCCCTGCGATCCAGAAGCTTTGAGACAATCTTCATATTTCAGTTTTTCAAAAAGATTATAGATTACATGGCAATTATATTATACTTTTTATTAAATCTCTGAAACTGGCACATTGCTTGCTGTTGATTCATTTAGTAACTCTTGTTTTAAACTGAAACAGATGCAATTAGCGCAAATATGGTGTTGTTAAGGTTCAGCACTTGGTGAACAAAGGTGCTTTGTTGCTAGGAGAGCAATTTCTAACAGCACGTTTTTAAAAAAAATATTAATTTTTACACTTTGCATGTTGATATCCAATGTCATCCATCTCTAGTAATCCACTTCTCTCCTCAGAGCAAAATATTCCACTCCCTGAGTCCAAACTTTCCTGTCTGCTTGGGAATTATGAGAATACAGCATACAGGAAAAAGTGAGGCTCATCCAGAAACCAGACGTTCCTCAATGTTAAGGGCCGGGTATTGATGCTGAAACATGCTGTACCCATGCTGAAACACCTCAGCAAAAGAAGCATCCTTTGTTAGCGAGAAATCCAAGCTCTGTGTCTCTGATTCATGGGTGTCTTGCTGGGATAATGACTGGACCATAACTGAATGTGTCCAACAAACATACTTGGGAGAAGAACTGGAAGATGTCATATTACATATTCCACTGTGGGCCATTTAGAAAACAACTCTGACAAATGAACAACTCATGGATTTATCTCAGAAACTGAAGATTCAACTGCCACTGAAGGCCATGTGTTTATGTAGCACTGAGAGGGCATATCTGGGTGCTGCAACAGGTCACTTAAACAACGGTGCTTCATGATAAACGACTGTCAATGGCAGGCAAAGCTTGTCATGCAAACGCTTTCTGAAACAAGTCCTGCTGACAGGTAACACTGTATCTGTCAGCAAATTAACAACAGAAGGCAAAACCATCTCCCGCAACACCAAGCAATGATGCCCAAGGAGCCATGCCTGCCTTCAGAACTGAGCTGTTCCCTGGTCATGGCAGGTGAAGGTGTGGAGCATCTCGCTGAACTGGGTTTCAGCATCAGCCACAGCTCAGCCCCTGCTGGCAGACTCACTGGGGCTGGCTTTGCTTCCCTGTGCATCCCTGTCTCAGAGCATCTCAGCAGCTAGCAAATTGAAATTGAAGGCAACCAACCCTCTGCTGCCCCTTAAAGTATGTCCCCATCTCTGTTTTACTGGGAGTATTAACAGGGCAGCTGTTCAGATGGAGAACTGCAAAATAACCTCCTTTCAGGAGCTGGTGAAACTAGGCCCCAGGAGTTTGCTCCAGCTCTGCCTTGTATGGAGCAGCTCCAGCCGGTGGTGCCACTGCTCTGCATGCAAAGCACATACTCATGGTTTTAATATGTGGATGTAGAGTTTGCCTTACCCACCAAAGTGGAACAGGGCTGGTATGGAAAGGCCTTTTTATCTCAAGTGTGTTCTGTTCCTGGTCTGTTGGATGGCTGGCACTTCCACACTGAGCCACGAGCCCAGGAATCCTTGTAAGCCTCAGGGCAACAACAGGACACCCCAGTAACCTCATCACTTGCACAAATTCTTCATGGGACAGGAACAAAATCCTGTCTGCCTTGTACTGACAGACTTGTATGTGGTGCTGCCCATGAAATGCATTGCCAAGTGACACAGCTCGTCAAGCCCCTCTCCACACTCTCTCTTTCTCGTTGACTCCCAGTTTGTCTCTGTTCTTTGAAATCCGAACAGCATTAAGTCTGCACCTGGCAGTTCAGCCAGCACTTTTTATCTCAAAGCCTCCGTGGAACCACTTGCTCTGAAAGTGTGGGAGCTTATAATGCAAAACAGCTTGCCTGAGGCTTGGACCCCACAGGCATATTTCTATTACATTGATACTATACAAAAGGCCCAGAAGAGAAAATAAAAATTAGGTGCCTGCACCAGCCAAATTCAGCCTCGTACACGTGTTGGAGATCTCTGCAGTCCTATGTCAAGGAGTAAAATCTCAGTGCATTTGCAATCTTTACGGTTGAGTTCAGCGTGCCCAAGCAGACTAACTATCAAAAGGACTCAGCACTGAGATTGACAGGGCCTAATTTAACAAAGAAACCTGAAGAATTCCTTAAAATGTTGTCATGCCCAGCAAAATACAACACTAGCCCCTTGGGAAAGAAGCAGAAACCAGCACTTCCCAGACAAAAAACAGCAACAAGACCAGTAGCCTACCAATCCACTATGAAAGCTGTGGGTGCTTTTCAGCCTCTGATGGCAGAGCAGACCCTGCTGCTCAGCTCTGCCTACCACTCTATGCCTCAGTGCTGCCACAGCTGCCTTCTTGATGGCTTTTGATGAAAGGCAGCCACAAACTTGACAGAGACCTACTGCGTTTTGCCAACCTGAGTGAAGTAAAGAATGGCTTAACAGTTGGCCTTGCATGAGAAATTACTTTTTCTGCTCTGATAACCTGCTTCAAGCAGAATCAAAACTTGTCTTTCCTGTGAGGACTTCTCATTTATAAAATTAATCTCAAGGCAAGCAAATGCCATGAGGGAATGTGCTCAATGTATAAACACATTGATATCAACAGGCAGTCATATATGCCCTCATACTTTGCAGCATCTGTCTGAGACTTTATCCAAAATGTTACAAGTTTTGTGGAAGAAAGTTGGCTCCATTTTGCTGAGTCATCTTTCCTTACTGTCATGAAGTGGCACGGTTTGAGACTCTGACACAGCAGAGCACTTAATCCCTTCTCTAACTCAAATTACCTGGGCAGTGCTGTACTGAGCCTTAGTAGCTGGCTTCCCTTCGCTGAATCTGTTTTCTGTGCTTGGAAAGGCTCCTGGCCTTCCTTAGGCTATAGCTTGCTTAACAGCATGAGTCGTCTCTGCTGTGGAGCTATGCCTGTGTAATTCAGTCAGATTGAAAAATTAAAGCAGTTTGAAAATGTACTCAGACTGACATCTCTCCCATTTGGCTGACCTGGCTCTTCAGGCAGGGCCACTGGCTATGGTACAACCAGCACCCTGCTGCCACCGCATGCCCTGAGTTGGGGCTGTGCTGGGAGGGAAGAGTGGTCCAGGCAGGACAGGTGATGGTATCTGGTACCACTGGGAAAGGGAGTAGGGGAAATTTGGTATTAGGGAAAGGCATAGGAAGGAGAAGTCATGTGGACCTCTGTGCGAGGACTAGGAGGTGCCTGGAGCCCATAAGGAAAGAAGTAGAATAAAGTTACAATTGAGACTCTGTGGGACAAGAGAGGGTGAGTGAGGAAGGGCAGTCAATATGACAGCCAATATAAAGACTCTTTCTTTTCCTGTCCAATTACTAGCTGCTTCTGTAGTCCAAAATTAACTACTGTAGTCCAAGACAATTACAGGCTTCATTAAAGCCATGGGAGAATGAGCTGTCAGACTGTAAAGCTGTCAAGCCCTTTCATCTAAGGAAAATGGGAGGTTCAGGCTGGTGCAAGCCATGCTGCAGGCAGCCTCAGCAAACAGTCAGAGTTTTTCTGACAGGCTGGGGACGTATAGGAAAGGCAAAGCCAGGAGGATTTGTGCTCAATGTGGATGGCAGCTTGGGTTGGACATGCTGCTATGCTAGTAGGTTTGGGAACAGCTCAGTTGGAAGGCACTTCTGTTGTTCCTGCCTCTTCAGGAAATGGGGCTGTCATGCTTTCCTAGGAATGCATAGTGAGGTCATGTTAGATAGCCTCCATTTGTATAACTGGTTCTTATCTTAATAGAAACTCTCCTTCAAGTGACTTCCTCCAGTCACATCAGCTGGACAGTGTCACTGGCTAGACCATGCAAGGCAATGCCCTTCAGATACATTTCAGCCTACAAGAGTAGTTTTATATAATTTAGGGTGTGAATGGAAAGGTGGGACTGATCACATATGCTATGCCAAGGATAACTGCAATGTGCAAATAGATGGTGCTGCATGTTGACATGCTTCAGCCAGTCTCACATCAGTCCCACTACCTGTACCTGCTAGATAAGACATTCAATAGCATGTACTCAACACAATATCTCTGATCACCCAGGTTGTAAAGGTCTCCTTGCAACCAGATTGCAAGTCACTAGTTCCACCTCTTCTATCTTCCCAGCATTTGGCCTGTGTACATTTCCTCTTCTTTAGGAGATGGAATGGGATTTGGAGACTATATAATACTTAAAAGATCCATGCAGCCACGTTCTACTTAACAGAAAGGTTTTACATGGAAAATGTGTGGGTTTTTTTCCATTATGTTAGCTTCTTACAGCTCTGCCTGCCAGTTGTAGATCCTTGCTTTCAAGCTACTGATGAGCCTCAGCATCTGTTCTTCTGGGCATTCAGGCCATTTGGAGATTCTTTAAAAGTAAAAGCCATGAAATACTCTTTCTTAAACTGACTGGATGTCTTCCGGAGTTGTAGTCAATTCATGACACAGGTCCGCAATGTATTGCTGATACGATGTTGCAAGAAGAGCAGGTTGAGAGCTTGTCTAAGGCTACCCCAATCTTCTCCCGTTCTAACCCGAGCAGCAGAATTCCTCCAGGCACTGGGAAGGGATTGGAAAAGTCAGTCCTTCTAGCACATGTTAAGTTGGAAAGATAGTTTTGAATACTGCTGACGGCCTAGCTGCTCTTTAAATCTGTGTTAGAACAATGTCTCCTGACGTGGAAAACAAATCAAACTTTTAACAAGGCAAAACTGCAAGCAAAATCTCTGGATAAAATTCCGATGGCATTTTCCAGCTAGTAAAACTAGAACCTTACATTTTATAGCTGGAAATAAAAGTATCTAACAGCTGTATGGGAAAGAAATCAGTTTTGTGACAAAGATTGTCACTCCTTCACTGTCCAGCCAAGTTTTGTCCATGGAACTTTTGGACAGTATTGGCTTCTGCCTTTAGTGAATCTCATACAGGAAAGAGCACATCTTATCTATTGCTGTTAATATCCAGGTAGGTAGGAGAGCCCACAATGAGAGATTACCTTTTGCTAAGCCTCTCCAAATGAAGGCTCACCATTTCTTCTGGACAGCAGAGTTGAAGGTTTTACTAAGCAATGCAGAGAACTTTGCACTTTCCTCACTGCTGAGGTGTTGTTGAGCATGACATTTTTTCATATTACTGGCAGCTCTGGGGAAAGCACAATCTGATGCCTAAATGTGACTGAGAAGCAGCTTTCAGCGACTGCGAAGTTTTCATTTCCTCATTTGCTCTGTCAGTTTTTGCCTGTTCATCCTGGGCCACAGTCTCTTCAGAGGTACAAGGAACTGCAAACTAGTATGCCAGGAATGGAGATATAACCCCAAAGTTTATCAGAGTCCCCTTCCCATCTTTGTCCAGATATGTCTTGAGAAAGTCAAGGGAGGAGAGATAGCAAGTCTCTATGTAACAACCTTCTTGTCTGCACAGCAGCAGTGTGCACATGGCAAAAGCCTTTCTCAATGTAGGGAATGTGCATCAAAATGGGAAGTGGAAAGGAATAAGTCAAAGCACTTCTCAGTGTATGTATCCCTTGGCCTGGATACAAGATCATTAATAAAGCTTTTTTTTTTTTCTTCAAGTTTGTCTTCCATAGACGTTTTGTCTGTCTTAATTTTTCTCCTTTGACAACAACTGATGTGTTTACAGTCTAGAACTGGGCTGGTATCTCAAATTCCTCTGCTCTCCAGACAACTGCATGACTTCACCCACTGGTCAGGCAGCAGAAGGCTGAGAGGCTGCCAGTGTCAGGCAGCATGCAGGCAGTGGCAGTTTCCACTTCACTTCTGGCTCCTGTAGAGATCAAATGCAGCAAGGGACACAGATGCAACATGCCTCTGGCAAGAGAAAAACCATGGTGAGCAGGTTGGGGATGGACTTTGCCTATGTATGTCTCCACCCCACCAGTTCACTCATCTAGGGAGACTGAGCAGGTTCAGGTACATGTAGCAAATTTGCATCTTGCCTGGGTAGCCACAGTCTGACATATATGTATAACTCACAGTGTGCGTCACACTCTGCCCCAGGACACATTAATGTGGAGTAAAGTCTTGCTCCTGGTCACTGCAAGAGATGTCTACCAACTATTTCTGACCTCTGAGGTAAAGAGACAGAAACAAACCACCAGATGAATGTGCGGGCAGCTCAGTGAGCATTGGTATCACAGATTTGCTTCCTCCAGGTTTGAGACCTGGAGATGGCAGAAGGGTAACTCCAGTTGTTTTACAGACAGTTTCCTTGCAACTCTGGAAAAAGGTGAAATGCCCATCTCTATTTTAACTTCATAAGTTCTTTGCTGTTACCTGGACTAAGGACACTTATGGTATTTTTGATTTTGGCTTCTGCTTTCCTGAGGCATGTGGTAATGTTTTTGGTTTCTGGTTTTACCTGCTGAAGGTCTGAAGTGTGCTGCAAGGTGCTGGGCATTACACTATGACTACTGACATCTGATATGTGTGGTCTTCCATCCCTCCCAGCACATATATCTCAGCCCTGATCACCAGCCAACCCCAAGGACAGGACCCAGAAGCCCAGGTTTTTCCTGACCCAAGTTTTGTCTAATTGCCCAAGATTACGCAGACTGGGTTTCACTGATTCAGGACTTCTCAGAGATTTAGCAGGGCAAAACAATTTGACTATTGCCATATTTTGAGAGAAAGAAGGTGATATTATAAAGGACATTTCTTTTTCTCCCACAGCTTTCTTTAGAAATGTCCTCTGAAGCAATTTCACATTTCAAGTAGTTTAGGAACACTCAGACTTCATCTCTTTGTTTTCAGACTCTTTGCCACACCGAGGGAATATGATGAAGACTGGTTTGCATTGAGCCAAGCTTAGAAGGCTCACTCAGGTGATTTTGCTGCCTCCACCATTTGCTGTCCCACCTGTTTCTAAGAAAATGTTCTCAATGAGAGAAATTACCTCTCTTGAGGTAATTTTTCTCCTTGGGTTTTCCCTGCTGATTTTGTGATCATTCATAACCGTGCCAGATGTGTGGACTGATAATGTGTTTCATCACCTTCATTTATTGTGAATTGCTGCTTCAGGAGCACTTCGCTGGTAGCTGGTCCCATCACATAACTGACTTCCTAAATCTTTGTCTCTTCCCGAACCAAAGCTGGGACTCTCACAGTGCCGGCTACTTGGACAGTCCCAGTCCAAATGCATATTTTAATGGACATCACAACACAAATGCAGAAGATAAATCATATTAAATTGTCAAATGGGTCACTGTATTGTAGTCTTTCCAACATTAGCTTTAATGCTGAATGTGGTGTGTGAAAATATGAAACAATCACAGACACCGGTAACCAAAAGATCCCTGCAGATGTACACTAATCAAAAGGCCAAATCTGAGATGTAGCTTTGCACATCCTTCTCTCTCAGCTTCTGTTACAAGAATAATAATTTAAATAATAAGAGAAACACCTGTGATTTCACCTGATAAACTTCATCTTTTTTTCTAAGGATTTAAAATGGACACAGTTTGCATTGTAGAGAGATGTTCTAACAGGTATTATGAAAGACATTCTTTTCCAAATCTGTTGTTTCCCCATGGGAAATCCATTGCAAATGGGGAATAAAGAAAAACCGATACTTTGCACAAATAGGTGAAGAAATAAATTTAAGGGAAAGAGGTACCTGGAGTCAAAGAGCTACAGGGCTGCATGGCTTTTCATAGATCTTCTATCCACCGATGTGCAGAATCATCAGCTCCACCTCTGAGGGCAGCTGAAAATGTTTACGAGCCATTTCAGTACTAGGGAACACAGAACTCTCACATAGTAGAGGTCAGAACCCAGCATGAAAATCCTTGATAGCATACTGTGATTAAAGTGAGTATCTGTATTAAAATGTACATAATTCCAAATTGTTGTACATGTCAACAAACTACAGACACCCTGCTGATAATGTCTCTCTGCTGCCCCTTAACAAAATGTAATTTGTGATTCCAAAGAGCACTGTCATTTCCAATCTGATCTCCTCCAAGTTTTCTTTTCATAACCAAAGCATAAAATGGGAAGGATTGAAGTCTGGAAAAGCTGCGTGTATCTTGTTTTGTATATATATGGTATATATAGTATATGTATATACTTTCTTCATCTTTGCTTTAGATATCTAAAACATAATTTCTTTGCAAATGGAGCTTTTCACATCATTAAAATAAGTGGGATCCATAATTTAGTGAGCTAAACAATACTCTTTCTAATGTGAATGCCACAAAAAAATGAGAGGTGATGATCAATATTCAAAGGTTCAGATGAGTAGTCAAAACAGTAGTTTTAGCAGTAAAAACTTGACTGCTGTGTCTTTGCACCCTGTAATTCCAGCCCTTCCCAAGGACCTTTGCATGTTCTGACATCTGCATACTGGCCTCTGCTTTCAGAGAAGAGGTTGATGGGACTGAAATGGAGTATGCTTGTCCCACAGCCTATGAGGAAATGGGAGACAGCCCCCTTCACTTCAGTTGAGCCAGGCACCTGCAAAGCAATCGATAGTGAACTTCATTGTGCAAGGGCCATACTATTTCTGCTACTTGGGTCACCTTGTTCAAGGCAAGCTTGTGTATATCTGTACTATACTGTGGTTATAGAATCATCATTGAATCATAGCATACCCTGAGCTGGAAGGGACCTGCAAGGATCACTGATTGAGTCCAACTCCTGGCCCTGGACAGGATAACCCCAAGAATCACATCATATGCCTGAGAGCATTGTCCAAATGCTTATTGAAAAGCTTCTTGAACTCTGGCAGGCATGGTGCTGCGACTATGTCCTTGCAGAGCCTGTTCCAGTGCCTAGCCATCCTCTGTGTGAAAAACCTTTCCCTAACTTCCCTTGACAGAGTTTCATGTCATTCCCTTGGGTCTTATAGGTGATCATCAGAAAGAAGAGATCAGTGCCTGCCTCTCTGCTTCCCTTCCTAAGGAAGCTGTTGACTGCTATGAGTTCTTCCCTCAGTCTCCTCTAATCTAGGCTAAACGAATCAAATCCATGCAGATGTTCTCCTGGAAATCTAATTTCCTGACTTAGGAGAACAAAAATGGAAGCCAGATTAAAACCTTTTTTTGAATTTACTCCCTGTTATATTTGGTTCTGCATTATCTCTGCAAAAACTCAACTGAAGCTTCAATTACAGCCCACCATCTCCAAAGAAAAGAAACAAAACCAGAATTTTAAATAATCCTTCAAAATTCCTGTCTCCTTTACTGGTTTGGCAGTACTGTGCTTGTGAAACATAACAGTCTCCCAATCTAGGACCGTTCAGTTGTTACCACCCTCTCCAGAACTGTGGAAGTTTTAAAATGATTGGGGAAGACCAATCAATATCAAGAATTTTTGTTATTTTTCCAATGTTAATTTCCTGTCCTCCTTTCATGTGAAAAGTTACCTGGAAAAAGGACTATGTGTGATTGGTGTGGTGTTCCTTTCACATTATTGCAAAATGCAATCAGACCAGAAGCTATTCAGCATGGATTAATACCAACAAAAAAGTAAGTTTACTGTGGAGATAATCCAATAGAAATTTCTGTTTTCTTACCACAATATTATATTGGATTAAAATCATACTTATCAGCACTTCTATAAAAGTTTTTCACTGACATTGCAACTGATGTTTTCTCTTACAATTTTAAACAGCTTGATCAATTACCAAGCACAGTAAGTTCCCTGTAATTCTATCTGTGTTATAAGAAGGAAGGTGTTTTACTAAGGTTTGTAAATTGCTGTTTACCACAGCCCTCTCAAATTTTGGAGCCACAGTTGTTCATTTTCTTCTTCCCTGTCACGCTGCCTGGTCATAACTGAGGTTCCTTGTTGCACTCTTGGTGCATGTGAGGACTAAGAGCACTCATATAGATCTGTGAAAAATCAAAGTTTGGAAAGGAATGAAAGGAGAGTGAGACTTTGTCTAAAGCTGCAGTACAGTTTGTGCCCATGCAGCCCTCCTGGCCCAAGCAGGTGACACAAAGAGGCTTCCCTGCCTGGACAGTGCTATTCTCTGCAGACCACCCCTTCAGCATGGGCACTAGTACATTGCTCAGCGTGTATCTGCTTTGCAAAGTCTGGAGGCACAGTAGCTAGCTTTGAATTCTGATTGGTGATTGAGTGATATAAAATGGATTAAACAGAAAATACATTCCCACTGTGTAACACTGGCTTTCTTGTTATTTTTCCAGTTCAGGCATCTCTCATGCTTCAGCTCTGACTCTCACATTTCTATCAAGCATTCCAGAGCTCTTCTGGGCATTTGCATTTGCACTCTAGTTTCTAACATCCTGTGCAGGGTCTAGTCAGCCCAGCCTGACAGCTCTTTTCACTTCTTCCAAAGTCCACATATAGCTGGTCACTACAGAGCTGCTCCGTACTTGACAGAAAAGGAAACAACTCTCAGATAAAGGCACAAGCCATACTGACTTCAGCATGCTTTGCCTTCTCCCAGGTAAAAAGTGATGCCAAAGGGTGAATGATCCTATGGAGGTCAAGAATTTCTTTCACTTACTCTGAATCTTGATCACACAGGTAATTCTTGTACCAGAGACATAGCTTTAAGGGTGTGCTGCTTGAGGACAAATAGTGGTATTAAGTGAGGCATCAAGGTAGTCTTAATTGTCTTCTGGAAAATCTGTCAAGAGATTACTCTCTTATTTCTGGGTCATATCCCAAAAATTGATGATATGAACCTCTCTCTTGCACAAAACCCCTTGTTTCCCTGCAGCAATACTCCTGTGGAATTTCTCTGCCAGGTGCTGTTGCCACAGCTAAGGCCAAGATCAAATCTGCATTTAAATTAATCTGTGACTCTAAGTCCTGACGCAGCATTTATAGCCTCACTGTATACAATCCCAGAGTGCTCTTTCTAGGCATTAAGTTTCCATAAGAGCAAAATCCTGGCATGAAAGGACTTTGCAATGTAGAAAAGAAAGCATGGGTCAACCTAGTAAAATTAAGTACTGGTCTCGATGAATAAGAGTTTAAACAGACTTCCAGAGTAACTCTGTGACTGTATGCTCCATATACTGTATTGAATGTGCAGAAATCCACGTCAAATGCCACCATACCACTCCCACAGCCACATTCATTGCAATTCCTGTACCTCGGGAAAAACTTGGTTGTCTTTGTGGTTTGGATAAAACAGCAAGAAGGATAAAGTGTAATGATAATTGGGATGTGACCACCAAATCCATGAGTGATTATTGGTTTTTGGTGTTATATATACAAACATGAACTCAAGGTTTTGATCAGTAGTTGTAAGCCAGAAGAATGGGCAAATGCTCAGGCATCATGGAATCACAGAATCAACTATATTGGAAAAAACCTCTGAGATTGTTGAGTACAACCTTTGACCTCCTTGTCAACTAGACCATGGCACTAAGTGTGACATCCAGTAATTTCTTAAACATCTCCAGGGATGGTGACTTCACCAACTCCTTGGGCAGTCTATTCCAGTGTTTAACAACTCTTTCCATAAAGAAATTCCTCCTGATGTCCAACCTGAACCTCCCTTGATTCAGCTTGATGCTAGGTCCTCTCATCCTGCCACTAGCGCCTGGGGGAAGAGGCTGACCCCCACCTGGCTACAACCTCCCTTCAGGTAGTTGTAGAGAGTGAAAAGGTCTCCTCTGAGACTCTTTTTCTACAGGCTAAACAACTATACTTCCTCAGCCACTCCTCATGAGACTTACCCTCTAGATCCTTCATCAGCTCCATTCACTTCTCTGGACTCTTTCCAGAACCTCAGTGTCTTTCCTGAAGTGAGGGAATGTTATGGTTTGACTCTGGCTAAAAGCCGAGAGCCCACACATAGATCTAAAATTTCTCAGAGAAGGGAAAAAAACTCCCTTGACTTTTGTGATAAGGATTACAAGCAACTGTTTACTAACTACTTCACACAAGCAAAACAGGCTCTAACTTAGAATATTAATTATTTACTACTACTACTACTACTACTACTACTACTACTACTACTAAAATCAGAGCTTAAGAGTTTAAGAGTGAGAAGTTTGATAGTTGTTACAGACACCTTTCTCCCCCCACCCCTCCCTTTTAAGATCTTTCACCTTCCCCCAACAGCTCGGGAAGGCAGGTGTGTGTGTGGGGGGGGTTACTGTCAGACATGGTCTTTGCTGCTGCTCAGAAGAGAGAGAGAGAGTCCCACTCCAGCTTTCCTCGTGGAGTCTTCTCCACGGAAACAGTCTGTTGCAAACTGCTTCTCAGGGGATTCGTTACTAACAACAGCTTTTTCAGGTACGGTTGTCACGTAAATCACTTTACCATAGGTGCAGTCATTCAGGTTCCACCTGCTCAGCTGCCTCAGCGTGGGTTCTTCCAGGCCACCAGTCCTTCCAAGAAATGCTGCTCTGCTACTCAGCGTGGATCTCTTCTTTCCCCGGCCCACAGGACTCTAGATCTGGCTCCTGGTCTAACCTAGGGAACCATGCTGGATTCAGCACTTAGCATCCAAAGTGCTGTGTGTCTTCAAACCAAGATAGGGGGCTGCAAGCTAAGGTCAGATCAGTCTTGCTACAAACTCCTTCAAAACATCACCTGTTGCCGTAGCCTTGTGCCCCATGCTGACTTCCTGTTATCCAGCACAATTGGGTTCTCCATAAAATTGAATAGGAAAGGAGATGCATCATTATTTGTGTCCTTCCTATTCCCATTGCTGTTCTGTCTTGATCTAAAACAGGTCCAAACAAGGCAACTTACAGACCACTCTCATTTACCCATTAGTAGACCTTCAGGCTATTCTGCAAGCTTGTGTCAGGGTACAGACACACCCTAGCTTTGTACTCTCTGCCCCTCACCATGCCCATCATTGTTTTTAACCGTGTAGAGTTTACAAGCCTGAAGCTGTAGCTTTGGATCTGGAGTGATGAGGGATCAGCCCTGTGCATCTTTAGAACAGTTACTGTACCTCTATTCTCTTGAATTTCTGAAGGTCAGAGGCAAAGCCTGACCCTCCTCCCCAGGTGATTTACTTTGATCCGCTTTCTGCCTTGTAAAAGTGGGGACAAGGTGGGGAGCAGCACAGAATGATGTCCCACCTGTAAAACTGGGCTGGAGATGGCCACCTGATTCCCAGTGTGCAAGATGACAGGATTTATCTTCCCCATTTGGAGGCAGACCCAGGGCAGAGGGTTTGTGCTCTCCATGGGGCAGCCAGCAGGGCTTCATACAAGCCATGAAGGCATCTCACTGGCACAGGTTCATCTTTGTTCTGCTCCCCAGCTCCTCACCCCAGGAGCACCCACCACGGTGTACAGTGCTGTCCCCTGGCCATGCTGTGCTCACTATCTCACCAAAATCCCAAGCCCTGTGCTCCAGACACAGTCAAGGGTTGGTGTTTTGATTCCTTTATTTTCTTTTAAATCCAAATACTGCTGAGTTAGTGAAGTATCGGCTTACAAATCACACAGGGGCTGCTGCTATAAAAATAGCCTGATGGTGCCAAGTCCCTGCAGGGCTGTTGCCAAAATGTTTGATGCAACACCATGAAGGGACCCAGCAGACCAGCCTGCAGGCCTCCTGGCATCCAACTGAGCTGCTCCCAATCTCTGTCCTATGCCATGCCATGCCCTGGGGAAGGACACTGTCTTGCCTGCCATCCTACCTGCCAGGGGCAGCCCCTCAGGCCTTGCCTCTGCCCTGTGCCCCACCGCCCCCAGCACAGCCCACCAGGCCTGTGCTCCTTCTTTATCCAGACTGAAGTCTGACAACCCATCTTCTGTTAGGTGAGGCACATCCTTACTTTGCCCATTAGCAACTTACTCTCTCTGCCATCACTGTTAAGGCATGGCTGTCACATGCTCTGCCACATGCTTTGTGCAGCCTACAAACCTCCTGCCAACGCATAAATGGATCCAAAAGCCCCTGTGGAATCAACATGAGCATCAGGGATTTCTTTTTAAGCTTCTTCAAGTCTTTCTTGTGTATTTTTGCTGACTTACAATGTGTCACATCCAGCCACACTGCCTCACCATTAGCAGCCAACTCTGCTGCTTCTCTCTGGATGTTTCTGCTTGGTTTTATACATCAGTGGCAGTCTACCAGTCTCTATAGTTCTGTGGCAAAGAAATGGCAGGAGCAACAGAGGCAATGTTTCTGGGAAAAAAAAAAAGTGTCTTTTGCCTTGTAGAATAAGTGATAGTCCAAAATAAGTCTGTAAGAAAGAAATTTATCAATTGATTCACAGACAAAAGTTCATACAGATGCACCAGCTTCAGCACATCAGGCCAGTTTACCACGGGTGAAGAAAATCAGTCCCCAGGACCAATTGATCTGAGGCCTGAAGCAAATCTCATTTTCAGACTCCCCATACATACAGCACATAGTGCATAGAGGGCCAGGTATTCCAGGAATGGGTCCCAAACAGCCAGGAAATCAAGCAAGGTATCCTCCAATGGAAATACTTTAAATGTTCAGTTTCCAGATCTAGACAGCCTCCAAACAGTAAGTACTCCCAGATATCAGGTCTTTTCTGTGTGTGAGACCTCCGGCTTTGAAAGAACAATGCTGAGTCTTAAACCAAAAAAGCAAGAACAAGTGGTTAAACTTACGTATGCGTACATGAAAGACTTACTGAATAGATGAAAAGCAAGAAAAGACAGAAGCAAATTGATAAAAAAGGGGTATAAACAGGGAGAAATACACAGATGAAAGAGGAGATCAGGGCCAAATCACAAGATCAGAGAAGAAACTCAAATATTTGTGCAAACAAAGATAAGCATAATAAAGAATGCCTGAGCAATAAGCAAATGGGAGAAAGAACACTTTGAAAAGCTATCAAACATACATAATATCCCTTGGTGCATCTTAGGTCTATGTATTTAACAGCTATAATTGGTGATCTGGAGCAGTGTATCCACTGCAGGGAAAGGGGGCAAACTCAGCTCTTCTTTTTATGCAAAAATGTTGGTCCTTTCCCTGTAGGAGTTGTTTCTAAGCATCTGAAATTGCCTGTGTGGGACAGTTGCTTCTCAGTGACCACATCAAGAGAATGTGAAAGTGCATGACATTAATTTCCACTTACCACCAGCAGCAATAGGCAAATGCCTGGCTTCACTTGTGCCATCCAGATGGAGGAATGGGAGCCAGGTTTACCCTCTATTTCTGTGCATCAGAATATGTGGTTAAGGCTGACCAGTTATATTTGGCATCTGAAGGAGCAAGGTGTCTAGCTCTCCTCCCATCTTCTAGCTTGTGTAAGATGATACAGTTGTGTCAGGTTTCAGGACAACTTCAGTGTGAAACAAATTTATGACAGCAGGTTTGAATGCATGCTGTGCTTCTGGCTTCCCACCACATTCCTCTGAATGTTGAAATATTTATGGGAAAAACAGTCTTATGAGTTGAAAAAAGAGATGATGAGCTACAAAACTGCTGATTGCCATAAGAACTCATCCTCTTTTAGTGGACTTAAATTTCTCGCATTTACTTGCAGAGGTAGACTTTCTGGAATGGAAATTACAGCAGTCCAAGATTTCACTTGTTCGATGAAATGAGAATAATCACCTTGGAACCAGTAGCTCTTCACAAGATTGATTCTGTCATAATTGTCCTTTCCAGCTCAGAAGGGTGAGGTATTGCAATAAAGACTGGATGGGATTTCCTTAAATGTTCATGCTTGCTTTCCAAGCCACAAAACTTTCTGAACTTTACATGCTGTTCCCTAAATTTTCTTGTGTTTTTTTTTGTTTGTTTGTTTGTTTTGTTTTGTGTTTTCTATTTTTTGTTCGGTTTGGGGGGTTTTGGGTTTTTTTGTTTGTTTGGTTTGGGTTGGGTTTTTTGGGGGGAGGGGGTTGTTTGGTCTTTTTGATGGAGTTTTTTTGTGTGTGGTTTTGTTTGTTGGTTGGTTTGTTTGTTGTGGCGGTGGGGGTTTTTTTGTGTTTTGTTTTTGGGGGTGTGTTGGTGGAGGGGTGTTTTTGTTTGGTTGGGGTTTTTTTCCTAGTGGCAGTAAAATATTCCTTTGATTGATAGCAGAGCTCAGGCTCCATCAAGGTTCAGACCATAAATTCTCTGTGGCAGCCAAAACCACTGAGTAAGGGAGCCCAGCTTGGAAGGATTTAGGAGACAGTGGTTCTGGGAACTCAGATTTGGGATGCCTGGAAGTGCTGAAAATGGGGTGCCTTTCAGTTTAGGGCTTTCAAGATGTCACAAATTTGGCTTCAGAGGAGGCAAGCTGGAGAATCATTGATTCTGATAGGCAGGTGGATAAAAATAGTCTGAGATGAAATCCTAAAGCTAAAAAATCCTGTCCTGAGATCAGTTCAGAAAGTCTTTCTATCATTAAAATCCATCTAGCGGCTACTTTTCCCCAAGTGCCAAGAACATTTCCATGGCAGTTCCACAAGGTTCTGCAGGTTTCCAGACCGTTCTCTGCCAATTTTCTTTGCAATTATATAGTGGCAGTCAGTGAGAACAAAGAGCAGAGAAGCCCCCATCTCTGCACTGAGTAAATAGGTGGGTCATGTCTGAAAGGAACAGGATGCAACACCTGTCTTTTAAGAGGGGTTGATATAGTCAGAAGCAAATTGGATTAAAACAGGATTGCTGAAGACCACAAGTACCTCCAGCCGTCACTGCTGACACACAGCTGCTGGAAGCTCATATGGCTTTAGGGCAAAACCTCACTCATACATACCTTCTGTATGGAGTGGGAGGCCACTCAGGTGGTGGGCATGAGTCCTTTTGGGGCTGGCCTTTGTGAGAGCATTCAGGACCAGTCTGGCCACCAGAGTCATGCCATGGGCAAACCCCTGCCTCCAGCCATCCCAGTATCTCAACAAGAAGCTGTCACTGCTCAAAGCTCTCATGCTCCTGTATGGCCCAGTGTGAAAAATTTGGGAATAGTTGGAATATTTGGAATATTTGGATACTCTGGTGTCCCAAGGACTCGCTTTCTAACATTTGAAATGGCATTTCCTTTTGAAAGATTTGGTAAGTTATTTGAGAAGAAAAACATTTTGAAACATTTTTAAAAGGTCAAAATCAAAATAAACATTTGGATAATACAGAATCCAATCTCTCAGTCTGAAATGTTAATTTCCTTTGGATTTGTGACACATCATTTTTAACTTTTTTTCCAGGGCTTCAACATTTCTTCTTTTCTGATCAGAAAAGAATGTCAGATCCTGAGAGTCTTTGTGGAGCCCTTCTGTGCACACATAATTCATATGAGGAATGGGCTCTTGGACCATGAACCAGTTCAACAATTTCCTTCCAAAAGGAAACCACTACCAGAGTAGAAAAAGATACTGAGAACAAAAGTTATTGTTTAATGAGATAAAGAAAATCAATGTTGAAAACACCTTTCATTATATCCCATTTCCTACAGCTTGGTCATTCTAAAACAAAGATTCTACTCTCTCTTCCACAGGCTTGGCCTAAAGCTTATCTTTCTCCCAGTTATGTGTCACGTGAATTCTACCAATTTTACATTCCCTGCAGTTTCTCTGACTTTGCTTGTCATAACCACAGGGCAGGGATACATTTATTATCCACTTTCAAAAGCACAGTGGGCTACTGCTCCCTGATGCAGGCACTATACTAGTACGGATAATAAACAAAGAGGAACATGCCAAGGCCAAACAAGAGTTAAAACATTGAAGTTTTCTCTCTCTGTTATTCTCACTGCAATTTTAATGTAGTTATTTAGAAGTCAATATATTTCATCCTTGCTGCTCACTAAATATTCTCAGAGCAGAGATGTAGAGCTGCTGAACATGCTTAAAGCAAGGAGAAATTGATTGCCAAACAGATGCAACATTATTAGTAATTTCTTGTTTTTCATCATTCCTCTCCAGTCAAGAAAACAAAAAAATCATATAATTGAAGTCTGAAACTGGTAACAAACCTTATGGCATTTGGATTCTGAAATAAAAGAGAAACCCTGTGTCTGCAATCATCTGGCATTTGTCCTTCAGCCTTAATGTGTTTGTTGTCCTTGGCGTTATTTTTAAGACATCTCTATTTCAAAAGTTATCCTCCAACAAGTGAGGATTTCTAAGGTATTGGTGGTGTCCTCTCTCTGACCCTGTGAAGGCAACAGTTTGAGACGGCTGAGATGTCTCTGGGTTTCACTCACCAGGCTATTGGTAAGTACAGGCTTGCTTAACCTGCATTTATTCTCACTGTGCATCTGATGTACTAAATGTGATAAACCCATGACAAATGCTTTGTTCCTACTATAGTTCAGGTTTCAAAATTCCCTGTGATCCTCCCTGTCCATTAGTGATGTTGCCAGGAAGAACTTTGGCTTCTCAAATGCCACACAGCTCACCTTCATTCCCTTGCCTAGGTGTCTGAGCACAGGCATCTCGTAGGGCTGGCAGGTACAAACCAGGCCTGTGGGTGACCCACAGCTTTCCATGGTCATGTCTGGGGACCACACAAGATATGCTGCTGCATCTCAGGGAGAGGCCTCTGTTTAGGCAACTAAGTCCCACCTCTAGAAAGCATCCAGGCACCACACTCAGGTGTTTGCCTAGAGCTATATCTCTCCCCTGCTTCAAGATGAACTGAGTCTTTCCACAAAACCCATCAATTTCTCTTCTTTGACCATATGGGAAATCCACCCATCTGGGCAGGTGTCAGCAGCTGTGCTGCAGGTGCTGTAGACCCCCTGCCTAGGAGAATGCCATGATCACCACCACCACATCAGGTGAACATCAAGGGATTCTTCGTGTTGATGTGAAAAAAAATTCTTTGGAAGTATTGGCATCTTTCCAATGAAATGTTTTATGCATTTAAGGTGGGGAGAATGGAGGGAAATGATTTTATTTGTTCTAAAATAAATATCAGGTTAACAAATTTCTTTAACACTGACTAGCATGCATTTCTTCCCCATTTTAGTTTTGAAGTCTACTTAAAACTTTGTGACTGCACATTCATTTCTCACAGTAATGCTAAAGGCAAACAGGGCTCCACAATGAAATTTCATCCAGCCAAAAATGTTGGAAAGTCTCCTATGAACTTCAGTAAGGGCAAGATTTTACCTGTAATTTTTGTGGTTAAAGCATTTCCATGGGCTTTAGTTCTCCAGGTCCTTAGCTGAAGTAGATGAGGCACCACAGGGAAAATTCAGACAAGTCACTCTGAGATCTTAAAGTGAGGCAGAAATACACTCAAATGTCAAGCACTTGCGCAGGGATGCTACAAGGGGATTTGAAAGGAGTACAGCAATGAAAGCCTGCAGGAGTAGAGGTGGTTTGGGAAGAGGTCAGAGGAGGACAAGCCAAAGACATTTCTCTGAACTGCATGAAAGTGCAGCTTGAAACTCGGTGAAAGTCTGGGGCTGTGGTGCCTTTATCCAAACCAGATTTCCTAGCTTCATTCTCTGTGTGCAGGATTATTTTTTAGCTATTATTTCCTAGCTTTCCTGTTGCTTCATGTTACCACTTCAAGGAATGTTGAGCTATTTTCAAAACTCTGTGGTTAAAAACCAGGGTGGATTTTAGAGGAGACCAACACCAAAAAGCACCACTGCACCAACAAGCAGTGTAGCATAGTTGGAATAGGTCTGTGGAGTGGGTCAGTACTGAGGAATTACCTCACATCCCCAGTTCCAGCCTGGTTCAGGTGGCACATGAAGAAGCACTCCCAAGGATCACTCTTACCCTAGTTTTGCTTGTCAGCCCAGTTTGAGCTCACTGAGGCCAGTTTGCAGTATACATCATTGCAGGATGTCCATGGGGAAGGCAGATACATCAAAAACATGCTCCTGCTGCAACTGAATTGCTGGTGTCAGCACAGCCCCAGGTATCCATAACGCAAAGAATAACTCCCCTCTTTGCTTTCGTTACAGCAGACAGAACTATGGTGCTCCTACCTACAGTAATTCTGTTCAGGAAGTGCCAGTGTAGCACCAGAAGGGAGATGAGCCTGCAAGGCTGGATGTGGCTGTTATTAAGACATTAAATATGGGCAGCTTCAACTATTTTTCCTACATGCTGATCCATGTCCATCCAGAGCACCTGGGAGTACAGAAATGAATATGTAGGAAGTGGTTAACACTTAGCTGTCATTATTAAGGGAGAGGAGGGAAGCTCTTTTTCAGACACCTCTCTCTAATCAGTGTTAACATGCTGGGCTAAAATGCAACAGCTCAGCTTGTGCTCAGGTCCTGACAGCTACCTGTTGAGATGTTTGTAACACCTGCCAGGTTGCTTTCAGTTCATCCAGCCTGTAAAAACATAAATCACTTAATCTCTGGACTGAGCTTGAAGGGAGTCAGTAGTTCAGACTCATTTTAATTGTAATTAATATGGTAATTCCTGCTTGGAGAAGCAGGCATCAAAGAGGAAAGCACTAAAACCTTGTCCTCTCTGTAATCACTGGCCCTTCTCTAGACCTTCAGGTGTGACAGATACAGTCAGTTCAGTGGAGTACTGTGCTGTTCTGCAACAGAGCACAGTGCTGCCCAAATGCAACATTGTCAGCTCTTAGGGACAAATTTGCCATCTTTGAGGCCTGTTCTTGCAGTGCTTGGTGTTTTGCTTGCCCCCCAACTTATGAAATCAAGGCAGCAAAAGTGTACGAGAGGTATTCTGTTTCTTGAGCCCAGCTTTTGCAATCTCTTGGGAAATATTGTGAGAGCAAAATGCTCCAATTCAAGCATGGAAATGAAGAGAACTTTAAATTTGCTGTTTAAAAAAATGCTTAATTGATACAACAGTCTTTGGAGCGAGAAGTAGTGTCGCACTTGGTGATTTTGTGTGAGTTGCAATATTTAAACAGCACACTCTAAGGCTAAGGGCTAGCTAAGATCTTATCTCTTTCCAGTCTCTCGTTTAAATTAATTCAGTATCTCCTGTGTGCTTGTTTTCTCCTTATCCAGGAATGGATTCTCAACCCTGACATGAGTTCAAAATATTCATGTTGAATGAACCCAAACCTTTTCCTGGATCCATAAAGACATAGCTGCTGCATTTAAGTGGGAAATTTCTTGAATATAAATATTTCATGATTCGATCCTGCAAATGCCCATAAGTCGATAAATCATAGAATATGCTGAGTTGGAAGAACCCATCAGAATCATTGAGTTCAACTCCTGGTCCTGCACAAAACACTCCAAGAATTATACCATGAAAGCATTATCCAAACACCTCCTAAACTCAGACAGGCTTGGTGCTGAGCCTGTTCCAGCACTCAACCACTCTCTGGGTGAAAAACTTTTTCCTGATATCTAACCCAAACCTTCCCTGATTCAGCTTCATGCTGTTTGCTCAAGCCCTGTCACTGGTCACCAGAGAGGGAAGAGATCAGTGTCTGCCCCTTCTCTTCCTCTCATGGAGAAGTTGTAGACTGCAATGAGGTCTCCCCTGAATCTCCTCTTCTCCAGAACAGACCAAGTGAGCTCAGCCACTCTTCATAAGCTTTCACCTCTAGACCTTTCACCATCCTCATGGCACTTCTTTGGATGCTCTCTAGTAGCTTAATATCTTTCTTACATTGAGGTGCCCAAAACTACACAAAATACTCAAGGTGAGGCTGCAGAGCGGGACAATCATCTCCCTTGTCCAGCTGGTGATGTTTTCCTGATGTGCCCCAGTTCACAGTTGGCTCTCCTGGTTGCCAGGGCACTGCTGACTCATGTTCAACTTGCCATTGACCAGGACCCCCAGGTCCCTTTCCACAGCAGTGTTCTCCAGCCTCATGTTCCCCAGTCTACGCATAACCAGGGTTATGCTGTCCCAGGTGCAGAATTTTACCCTTCTTAAACTTCATATGGTTGGTGATTTCCCAGTCCTCTAATTTGTCAAGGTCTCTCTGCAGGACCTTTCTGCCCTTGTGGGAGTCAACAGCTCCTCCCAATTTAATGTGGTCAGCGAACTTATTTAGTATCCCTTCATGTCTTGTGTCCAAGTCCTTAAAGAAGATGTTGAAGAGCACTGGGCTGAGGATGGAGCCCTGCAGAACCCCTAGTGATAGGACACCAGTCTGATTTTACCCCATTCACTATAACTCTTTGTACCTGGCCTGTGAGCCAGTAGCCCACCATTGCATAATGTGATTATCTGGCTATATGCTGGACATTTTGTCCAGAAGGATACTTTGAGAGACAGGATGTCCGAAAGGATTACACCTACTGGCTTTCCTAGATCAAGTAGGTGGGTTACCCTATCATAGAAAGAAATCAGGTTTCACAAGCAAGACTTTCCTCTCATGAAGCTGTGCTTGCTTTGACCAGGGATTGCGTTGTCCTCCGGGTGTTTTTCAATACTTCCCAGAATAATCTTTTCCATGATTTTACCAGGCACTGAAGTGAGACCAACTGGCCTGTAGTTTCTAAGATCTTACTTCTTGCCCCTAAAACTCAGGACAACATTCCCCAGCTTTCAGTCAGCTAAGACCTCTCCAGATTCCCAAGATTGCTCAAAAATCATCTTTGTGGATTTTTGTGGGAAGCTGCTCATGCACGTGTCTCAGAACTGGGTTCCCAAAAGGAATCTTTTTAGCAATGCAGCAAAATCCTAATGGTTAGGGGTCCAGTGCAGAGATTTGGATGCTTATTACACTTACATAAACCTTCTGGATCAACTGGACTTGGCTGAAAATACAAGTTGTAAGAAAGTGGAAAGAATTGTAGCACTTCTGCTATTAGTCAGACCCCCAAAGAGCAAAGAGCATCATGGGGAAGAAAAAAAAACACTGGAAATGAAATTAACCATCTTGCTGTAATGGCAATAAAAGCTTGTTGCAGATGGAAAGAACACGATACCTTACCAGAAATGGCCAGCCTTTCCAGGTCCATTCCAGTCTGAGGATTTGTAACTTGAATCTTCTTGTTTTCTGAAATGCAGCAGGCAACCAGGTCCCCGATTGCAGTAATGCCCCTGTCAGTGTCCTGCTGGCTGGTGGCATCAGTCCTCCCAGGCTTTAAAGATGCTGTGGGCAGCTGACCTTGAGCCCATGCAAGTGTTTCAGAAGCAGCACCATGACCATAAGTGCAAAGTACTTGAAGAAGGAAGCACAGATCTAAACAGGCAGTCTAGCTTGATGAAGGAATACCAACACATTCCTTTTGCTCTCGCTGACTTCATAAAGCCAGCATTTCACTGCATCTCTGAATTTTTGTATCAGTTTCATATCTTGCAATGGTGGACACAGCTCCAGTGTAAGCAGGGACTTTGTACAGTCATGTAGATCAGTATGTGACCCACAAGGGAGCGTGGGGGTCCCAAAAGACAGAGCTTTAGAGAAAACCTAGAGGAGTGGTGCAGGTCCCTTAAGCCCCATGGCTAATGTTTTTTGCATTAGTCAAAATAGGAAAATAGGAAAATGGATGAGCAGTTAAAGGTTCAGGCTGATGGAACTGTGGTCTGGTCTTCTGCTAGGCAGGGAGGAGATGCCTACCCAGCAAAGTCTTGATGTACAGCTGGGACTTGGATTTAGCTGTGTGGATCAGATAAACAGCAGTTTCCTCTACTTTCATTCCTTGAAGTTTTAGTAGTTAGCAGTTTAAAAATTCATTGGGTTTTGTGCTTCAATGTATTTTAGCTATTTTGTAAAATTCAGTTCTGCATCCCCCTATTGCTCTTCTCCTCAGCTCATGGTGAGGCTGAAAGATATTTACTCTGGTCCAAATTCTGCTTCCAGGTCCACCAGGATAAAATTAGGTCCTAATTTAACCATGAGCAGAATCAGGACTGTTCTCTTCCCCTTTCTATCCAAAGACAGCAGAGAAGGCCTGCAGCTTCCTGGGCTGCATGAGCAGGAGCAACCAGCAGATCATGGAAAGTGACTGCTCCTTCTATTCAGCACTCAACAGGCCATATACGTCAGTTTTTAAGTGTCTCAGTACTTGGAACACATCAATAAGCTGGAGACATTTCAGCAGAGGGAACCAGTATGGTCAGGGCTAAAGCACTTGCCCTGTGCTGGGTCTGCTCAGCCTGCAGAAGAGAGTTTCAGTGAGACCTGACAGCAGCCCTTCATACCTATGAGAAGACACCCTCCCTCAGGGATGAAGCCAACCTCTTCATGGTGGTGAGGAGTGAGAGGATAAGAGGCAATAAACATAAGTTGAAATAAAAGAGTTGCAGTTTGGATATAAGGAAAAGCTGTCATCCTGAGAAGAGTCTGGGAGCTGAACAGGATGCCCAGAGATGCTGCCCAAAGAGGTTGAGCACAGAGTGCATTCCTCCAGTGGACTGATAAACCAACATGCTGACAGAGAGGCATATTGCTAGAGGCTTGGTCACAGGTAGAGTCCTTCACTCCACGTCTGTGCAGTGCCCATGCACTGAGGCAATGCCCATCTCAGGTACAGCAGCAAAACCTTTATTAGCACAGCTTTTGTTATTACTATTGTTTGAGGGGTTGCTCTGAATTAGGTTGGACAACTAATTCATAATTGTAAAAAGCCAGATGCTTCCACTATTCTTCTAATAATCTGGATAAATAAGCGAATACTGTTCAGCTCTGTATCTATAGCAATTTCATGTCTGTGCAACTTCACTCAAGGTTCAATGGAAGGGGAAAATAAGTTCCCATGAGCCATTTGCATTTGATCATGTGTCCATAGCTGACCTACGGCACACACATACAATACATACATCAGTGATTTTGTTGCTCCTTTTGCAGGTATTTCTCATCTGAAACTTGCATGCTACATATCTGCTCTCTCCCAAGGGAGCAAAGTGTCCTCACACAGACCTGAGCGAAGTGTAGCACAAGCTTTGGGCCAGCAAATATTTACAGCATAAGTAAAAAGTTCCCCTCTGAAAAAAAATTTAATAATTTAATGTAGTTACATAGCAAAAAATACTTTATGGACTTAGCTCTTAAAATTAGCCTGGTCTGTAGGATGTTGGGAAGCCGGGATAGTATGGATCACTAGGGGAGCAACTACAGCGGAGTCTTCTGGTCTCATTTGAGAAGGATGGTATAGGGGACCAGGTTGGCCAGGGAACAGCTATGACCTGTGGTAGCATTTTTATGGTCTCCAGCCATCTAACTTCCCTCCATGCTCATGCTATTACATTACTGGACATCATACACCACCATACATCACCTGACCTGCTAGAATGCTTGGGCTTATTTGACTCTCAGCAAGGAACATGTTCCTCACTCCTGCTCTGAAGAAAACATCAAAGTGTTCAGATAGCTCAGCATTTCCTTGTCAGAAGATACTGAACTCAGACCATGTCTTTGGTGGATTCATAGTGAAGCTTAGTAGAGGTGGGGAGGCTGGGGCTCTGTTGGTAGTTGCTGCACTGCACAAAGTTATAAAGGGTTTGTAAGTTTCTGAAGTACTTGTTTCTAAACTTACTAAAGTAAGTTTCTAAAGGTTTGTAGGTTTCTAAAGTTCTAAAGTACCTCAAAGCACAAAAACAGTGTATTTAATGTGGATCTGCATTTCAGTGCCATTCTAGTTTCAGCATTGCATTTATAAAGTGGAAAAGGAATTATAGTTGTAGAAACTGCTTACTACATCAAACTTACCTGTGACTTCCAGGAAGCAAGGGAGACCTGGACCTGAAATGGGGTGTCTCAGTCACAAAGGAGAGTGATTTGGCTTGAAAAGCACAGGGTTAGAGCTGCCCCATACCGCTCTGTGTTGTACTGGCAGTACAGACATCCTGGCCAGCCGTGGTCTGGCTGTAACGAGTAGATACCCACCTCAGAATGTTCTGGCTCTGTTAGGGCTTTGCACTTTCCACTTTTGGTCCTTTCTCCTACTTCATATATTTGAGAGGACTGTTTAAAACACGGGTGAGGGAGCAGTGTTCTGGCAGTGGCATTAGCAGGAGCTGTGTATTTTGGAAGGCCTTCTCAGCACAGGCTAAACACTGAAACCACTGAAACCCCAAACCAAACTGATGGCTTTTCATTTCTTGAGGGATTTTTGTCCCTGTCCCCAGTATTCTGGAAATGGAAAGGCTTAGGAATGTAACAATTTTTTGCGGTTTCAAATATTAACAACCTTTGCAGTGTTCTTTAGGAAAAAACTATTCTGACACTTCACTGCTTTGAAAGCTTTATTGGTGGGGGTTGGGGGAGAAAAAGCACATATTGGATTGGTATATGAATAATGTATGGATCAAAAAAAGGGTAGATATAAATTGGGTCAAGTATTTTTTCTCATCTCCAGCCCACTGCACTTTCGGCCTCTTTCGAGCTCAGCAGAAATTTTAGTCAGCTCAGATGTTTCCTCAGAGACCCATAAAATCTCTACAGCTCAAAGAATAAATAACTAGAACCTCCCAGTGTGAAGTTCTGCCTCCCTCCTACTCAGCAAGTAACTCTTCTTCCTTTCACTTACATAGAAGTCAGCTTCCCACACATTGGATGTGAAGTTTTCTGCTACTTTTTTTTTCACACCAACCTCAAGAGAAGGACAAGGGATTGTTAACCATCCTCCCCTTGGACTGTGCTGAGTTCTTCTCATCTCCAGATCTCTCTGGGACAGCTGCAGTCTGCTATGGGCCTCTCAATTTTGTTGGCCATCAAAGTTCATTCAAGTTTCCTTGCTTTCAACCGTTTCTCCTATGGGAACATGTCTTACCCATACACCTTCATCTCTCTTACTACCATCTATACTACCAACTTAAAAAGAAATACTTCAGCTACTGAATGCAAAATTCTGGTGAAGGTCTTATAGTTTAGCAGCTCTTTCACCTTGTGCCAAGCACAAAGAGAGGTTAAAGTAAAACAAAGCCCATTGTCCCACATCTCCCTGTGACACAACTCAAGCACTGTCCTAGCTCACATCCCTCCTTCTTTGTTGATGACAGACATGCAAAAGGTCTTTTTTAACACACACATTCACTTCTTAATTTATTTTTTGCCCCTTTTATTTTTTGGAGGATGAGAAATCACATCTCTATCCTCCAATCACCATCTCATACCCTTCTGGAACTCTAAATTATAGTTACTTACTGTCTGAGCATGTTTGCTCAGAAACACTGGAAGCGCAGTGCAGTTGGTTTTAAAGACCATTTTCAAGAGGAAAATATCAAATGTTGGTAACTGTGCCAACATTTATTATATGGAATTCCCCCTGTAGCTAGTTCATATGAAGTACTCATTGTACAACATTGCAAAAAGCATATGACTGGTTGACTGACTGTTTTCAGAAACAGTAAAGTCTGTTCTCTAGCTGGCTCCCAGCCCCTCAACAGCTTCTGCTAGTTTCATAGGGACAAACTGGATAAGCAAATACATGTGTCTGAATGTGGCCTATTTAAGCTCTATACAAAAAGCTGAAAACTCTGGAAGACAAGTCTAAGCAAGCAAGACCTAGTCAGATGTGGATGCACCATTTCCTGAGATGCTTTCTGGAATTCAAAAGCAGGTTAAGCTGTCTATATCAACACAGCCAACAACTGGACCATCTGCACAGCAAGGGAGTCAGTTGTAAACCTGGCGCTGCTCTATTGGCTTCTCTGTGGTTATTTCAGATACTAAGATCCCCATTTCCTACTTAAGTGCAACAACTGTAATTCGTCTGAGGTTTGACTGTCTTTGTCAAACCACTTCTGCATGTTCAGGTGTGTATTATGTCTCATTAGATCTACTCAGACCTTGAAGGAGAGCCACTTCTCAGTTCAACATCATAAACCACACAACAATATGACAGTAGCCAAATAAACATTTCTCATAAAATAGAGGAACAAGGAATAATATGCCCGTAAAGAAAGCCACGTTTGCTGTGCAACTAGAGTAGACACCTGAAATCAGTCAGGTATGGGGGAAATGGCAAACAGGCCCTTAGATGACACTGTTCTCTCTTTCTAAAATACTAATTTCTCTATAGTCACTTCCAGCCTTAAAGTAATGAGCCTCTTAGGTGAAGCACAACAGAGATATCTCTGCTGACACACCATGTGAGTTTGTGGTCACAGGTGCTCTGTCTTCCTGCCAGCACATGGGGGCAGAAACTGCAACGTGAGTCCAAACGCAAGTATTTAGTTTATTGCATCTGATAAACAGTTGTCCAATTTTATATACCAATTCAAATTCAAGACCACTAAATGTTCTTCTGCAGAGACTGACAACTGAAGTGAAACCATAACTTGTCCCCAGTGCAGTACTGAGGCAACTACTGGTAATTAATGGCTTTCTTTAATAGGAAACCTAAGTTTTCAGAAGGAAGATTTTGCCTTTTCAAGAAGTGAAGGCATTTTCTACTGCATTATAGGGAAGGAGGTGGGAATTAATCAGATGTCCTAAAGCCTCCAGCTCCAGACTGTTTTTCTGCAGCTGTTGGTAGCTGGCTAACCCACAATCTGGGTACCCAAATGATGGAGGAACTTGCAATTCCAGCTCTTGAGACCCTGAAAAAGGACTATAGACGCATGTGTGTGAAATATGTGGCTTTTGTACCAAAAGTGACTTTTTACAAAGATTTTTCTGGCTCAGAGACAAATAAAAGCTGATGGAAAAGATGGAAGATTGAAAATGAGACCACATCCTGAGAGGCTTTTCCTATAACTGGGTTTCCTAAACAACGCACAAGTCTCCCTGGAGCAGTGAAACTTGGAGAAACCAATGGCCAGATTTTGACCCATGCTGAGAGTCCAGTCCTGTGAAGTATCAGGAGTCAGTCGGGATTCCAAAAGATTCCTTTTTTACTGCTGTAATTGCATAAAGCAACATTAGGACAAGGATAATATCTATCAAGGGGTTTTCTTGTAGAGGAAAACCCTCACAGATAGTTCCATTGACATTGTTGCAATCTTCTTTCTTGTTATGTTTGGCAGGGTGAGATTCAAGAGGACCTAAGCAGAATTCATTTGGTCTACTGCTATTGAATGAAATGCCAGGTGTTGAACATAAGAAGACCTCAGGTTTAGTTGCATGCAAGGGATAAACAAAGGAGACATGGCAAAGTCATCAAAACTCCAGTGGACAACTGACCATCATACCAATTCTTGCATTTGTTTTCTGTTTGGAAAAAAAAATGAGTTGGTTGATATGGCTGACAGCAGCCAATAGCCATAGAAAAGTGAACACAGAGCATACAAAGCATGCTCCCCTCCACAATAATAGAGACAACAAATAAAATTTTGAACGGAGAGAGACATATTAGGTAATCTCACTTGTTTTACACAACAGCTATAAAAATCTCAGTATTCTATATGCTGCAGATATTAATCCATACCACTATATTTTTACTTCCCAACTGATAAATTACGCGTTTATTTCAAGAAAATAGTCTCCACAAAGCTGAAGCTCTTTGGAGCTGTGACACTTCAGGTTAACCGAATGTTTGTAAAAATGAACATTTGGATGACAAGAATGGAAAATTGCAATTAGGCACCAGGATAAGAGGAACGCCTCTTAGCATGGAGAAACTACACACCTGTCTTCAGCAGCTTGCTTTTGCTGATGACAGAGCAAAGATCTGTGAACCAAGCACAGATGAGCCCTTTTTGCAAGTGAAGGCAAGGCCTGGAAATCTCAGATGCTTGAAGGATCAGAAGAAATTGATGTTTAGGATCTCCTAAACATCACCTTGTTTAGGAGAAATAAGGGTTAACCAGATAGTGTTTTTTGTGCTTTCTCTAGGAAGTTAAACATTTGCTATCTGTAACCATAGCTTCTTAGGTCTTGTATTGTATTAGAAGACCAGGAGTATCTCTCTAGGAACATGGTGACTGCGAGTTGGTGAAGCAAAGGCAAGAAGGAAGTTGGCACCAAAAACCAGGCTGGAGTCATCAGGACATGATGATGAAGATATCTTACTTTGGCCTCAGAAAGACCACCAGGGACCACCAGAGGGTGGTCCTTGGGCGGATTCTGGGTGGAGACTTATGTTAATGAATTCCTGGAACTGATTTATATAAACCACCCCTATTCCCAGAAAATTAATGTATATGTATGATTGTGTGATAAAGGAATTGGTTAATCGACAGTCAGTGGACATGTTAGGAGGAGAAATCCCCCGTATCCCACAACATCATCAATAGACATACCTGCTTCAACAACTCTTGGAAGTGTTGGGGTTTGTTCTGCAATTCAACATATTGATCACAAGCTGTTTGGAGTAACTGGCAGTACTAAGGGACATTCAGCCTATTCAGAATGCTATGTAAGGTGGACCAGCAAAAGATTTCAAAACGTTTTCATAGTTTTCCAAGTTTTTGCAACTTGCATGCAGGTTTCACATTCACTAAGCTGCTTTCCCACTGTTGATATTTAGCATATCTTTCCCTTGTTGAAGGAGGATGTTTTTCCTTCTGCAGCTGAGACTCTAAATCAAGTCCAATAACCTTGCAGTCTGCAGAAGTGTGTTGCAGTAGGGCTTTAGCATGACAGCAAGCCCTCACTCTGTCCTGGGATGCAAACTCAGTCTTGATCAGAATGTATAAACATCATAACTCTTCTAATACCTACTTAATTCACTTGTTAGAAACATTAGCATATTGCTAAAACTAATAATTTGCTATATAGTACCATGTGTGGTTCATCTGTTATATCCTTCAGTGCCATACATTTTTCTCCTCAGATTTAACTCAAACCATTCTTATAAAGCTTTTTTTCTCTATATCTGATATGATGGCTCTTTGAAGCAATCCTGCTTTCAGTTCAGGCTACTCAAATGTGATGTGATATGTTGATTGACGCATAAAATATTATAGTATACTCCATAATATATAGAAGAATTCACTAATGAATAATTCACTGGATGAATAAATGGCATTTCAGTTACTTCGAGCAAGATGTTTTTTTCTTGTTTCCGGACCTTTAAGCTTTTAAAGAAAAATAGCCCAAGTAGGTATCTTCACACGACTCCAGAATAATTTTCAAAAGAAAATTTCAAAAGGAAGAAACCAAAGCAGAGTTTTCTTCGTAATGAAAGATCTTAAAGCATATTTCTAGTAGGAAAGCTGAAAATTCAGAAAAACAGAATAACCTTAAAATGTAAAATAAAAGCTACATCAGCAGTAAATGTAACTGGGAAATGGCTGGTCAGCTTTGACCTAACCTAAAACATTTCTATGCAAAAAGCAAGCATAAAGGCTGGGAATCACCAACCTTCCCATCAGAGGAAGACCCCCATCACCTTGAAAGTCATGTCATGTTTGTCAGCAAGACCAGTTTTGAGCCTTTGCAGACTGAGGACTAGTATAGTATCTGATAGTAGAGCAAATGGGCTGCAGCATGACTGTGGAGACTGTGCAGAGGCCCAAGCTGATGCAGTACAGTGTACAACCCTGTCTGTGTGCAGTTTTGTAAGGTAAACATTTAGAGCAGGATATGAAAATGAACAGTAGAGGTAATAATAACCCATAGCACTACTTGAAATTAATGGACGAGTCCTCATTCTGCTTAGTTACTTCTCTGTTTTGTTTAGGTTACACTGGTTAAAGCTGGTGTTGACAATATTATTCATTTTGTAGATCTTGTTTTTTCTCACATCCAAGGAAAAGAAATGGTAATATACTCACAGTTTGGAACTGTTTTCTCTTGTTTATTCTCTGCTGATTAGCAGCATAAATGAAACACAACCTCAGCTGACTTGTATTTACATACTCTACTGTTGGTAGAGAACACAAAAATAGTGTCTGCTCTGGATAGCCTCTCCTCTGTATGCTCTTGCCTTTAGCCAGTTCTGTCTGTATGGGTCACCATGTCACATAGGTTTGGGCTCTCACCCTGCCCTTCCCTGGGGGTCGGGACTCCCAGCATCTGTCCAAGGACATCTAACAGGATCAGTGGCACGGCTCTGCTGATCACCTCTGCTGTTCCAAAGGCTGTCCCAGCCAAAAGGCAGGGCAGCCAGAACATACTGAGGAGCCATTTTGAGCCCCTTCCCTCTTCTCCACACCTGATCTTTCAATACTGACTTTCCAGTACTGACCAAAATGATCCTCATCATCTAGTGTGATGACATGTGCAGTCTGGGAGAAGGAGATGACTAGGCCAGGCAGAACAGGGACCAGAATGAAGACAGAGTTGCTGGGTGAAATGGAGGAGCAGAGGTCCAGTCCCAGGTCCTCTCCTGTCTTTTATTGCCTCCATTTCATTCCATTTTATGTTACACACCAGAGGGAAGGGGGAAATGCTGCTAACTGGGTGTTTTGGAGGGACTTTAAAGAGTTGTGGCATTACCATCAGCTATGTTTATGCAGAAGAAAAATGTGTGGGCAAGGCAGGTTAAACATCTGCTAGGAGACATTGAGTGAGACAATACAGAGTGGGACAATCATTCTCATAGGTGCCAGGGAGGAACCAACCTCTAGTGATCCATTGTGAAATATTTTTTGCCATACCTTAGATAATACTTTCAAGATATAGTCAGTTCTTCACTCAGCTCCAAGAAAGAATATCCAATTACTGAAGGAAGTCAGTGAAAGGGAATAATAGAGGTTAATGGTGGAGAGTCAACAAGACTGTGGGGATTTTATTAGCAGTTTAAATAAAGACAACCCGTATTTTTAATGAAGAGGATCTGCACCTCACACAACAAAGACCTTCAGAAGAATGAAGTATGGAAGGCAACTAGATGGGCAGAAACACTATCACTATTACATTCAAGAAGAGTTTGAAATCCTCCTGGAAATAGTCTGTAATGCTTTTACTCCTATTACAAGATAAACTGATTCTTGTTGCCCACAGTGCTCTGGGGAAAATCACAATTTTAGGAAAAATATCTCCTGTGAAAGTCCATCTAGAGGAGCACATTGTGTATTTGTATCTATTTCCACTTACAACCTTCCAAAGCTTTAGACAGAACAGATTGCAAGTTATGAGGGAAGGACTTGTTAGAGATTCTCCGTAAGATCTGAGAATAGACTTTGCTGCTCCTGAACCAAAACTGTGCCCTCATTAAAAGAATTTTCTTACAGTGCTTGTGAAATGATGCATGTATGTCAAATAGAATCATAGTGTCATAGAATACACTGAGTTGGATGGGATGCGTCGGGATCATTGAGTCCAACTATTGGCCCTATGCAGGACACCCCAAGACCCACACGATGTGCCTGAGAATGTCCGAATGCTTTTTGAAGTCGGACAGACCTGGTGCTGTGACCACTTCCCTGGGAAGCCTTTCACTTCCAGGTGAAAAACTTTTCCTGATATATAACCTAAACCTCCACTCCTGCCACTCATTCCCTATGGCAGAAACCTGCTGCAAGGCCTAGCCAGATGGTATCTCCTGCCATCTAGAGGCTTTCTGCATAACCATGAGGGTATCACCCATGCTCAAATGTGACCTGATCCTCAGGCTCAGTTGAGAGCCTCCACAAGTCACACCTGGAAAGCATGTGTAGGAACTTCTCACAATAAGAAACCAAGGTAAGAAATTCTTTATGGGAATCTAGGAGACTACACTCCTTCCCTTCTCTTGCCCTCAGAGCCTCCCTCACTTCCTTGCAAATGATCACGTTTTATTGGGGAGCCAGCTTGCAGTTTCCATTTAGGGAAAAGAAAAAAAAAAGAAGAGGTGAGTTTTTTTAATTGAAGGTGTTTATTTCTTAAGAGGTGATCCTTCCCCTTTATTCAGTGTTCCACACCTGGAGTCCTCTGTGTTGAGTTCTGAGTACAAGAGAGATATGGACATAATGGAGAGAGTCCAACGAAGTGCCATGAAGGTGATGAAGGAACAGGAGTACTTCTGACATAGCAAAAGGCTGAGAGACCTGGGATTTGTCTGGAGAAGAGAAAGCTCAGTGGAATCCTATCCTTGACTCAAGAAGCAATGAAGATGGAGACAGGCTCTTCTCAATGGTGTCCAGTGACAGACAGAAGTCAATGGGCACAAATTCAAATACAGGAAAAACCATTTAAATAAAAGAAAAATATTCTTTATTGTGGGATGATGGTCAAACTCTGATCCAGGTTGCCAAGAGAATCCATGGAGTTTGCATCATCAGAGATCCTTAAAATGCAAGAAGACATGGTCTTGATGTAGCTGACCCTGCTATCAGAAGAAGGGATTGGACTAGATGATCCTCAGTGGTCCCTCTCCACCTCCACCATTCTGTGAGTCTATGACCATTTTTGTCTGATAAATACATCCACCGTGAAAAATATCTGGAGATTGCATTTTGGTTTTGTGAAAATTCAGTTCTGTTTTTGTCTGGCTGCATAACGCAGTGGTTGGATTCATTCACAGACTTGTACACTCCTTCATGTTGGAGGGAACCTTTGGGAGTCAGGTCTAACACACTCCTCAAAGCAATGCCAATGTCAAGGCCAGATCAGGTTACTCATGGCCCTCTCCAGGCCAGTTATGAGCACCTTCAAGGATGGAGTTTTCTCTCCCTCTCTTGGCCGCTGTCCCTGTACTTGATCAGCTCGATGATATATTTTCTTGATAATTCCTTGGAATTTCTCATGTTGCAGTCTATGTCTATTGCTCTTCATCCTGTCACTATATCTCTTAGAAAAGTGTGGGTCCATCTTCTTTACAATCCCACTAGGCCATTGAAGATATCAATTAGATCCATCACTGACAGCCAGTCCTTCACTCCCCACGGCTGAACAAACCCAGTGTTCGGCCTTTCCTTGTACGTCCTGTGCACCAGTATCCTAACCATTGTGGTCATCCTCTCATTGATCCACTCCTGTTTGCCTTGTGCAGATGGTACTTCATGTACAGGCTCACCTGTGCTAAAGAGAGAAGTACGTCACTGAGTCCACTGACTGTGTCATTGCTAATGCATCTCAGCCTGTGACTTCATTGCCACAAGTATGTTCTTCTTTGGCATGTGCCATGTGGAGGTTCCCCAACTCTTCTTCTGCTGGTCACATCATGTTTGGGGTTGGGTGACACTGGCAGTGAGGATTTATGACAACTGTTGACACCTGAGGACTTGGTCCCCAGTGTTGCCTTTCACACTTGACTTCTCGATGTTGACACCACAATTATTGCACTCAACTACAATCCTGGTGTTATTCTCCTTAGGGTACTACTTCTTGCCAGGGTCATATTTTTCACTAACTGTTGTGGTACAGTTGGCAGAGTGATGTGGCACAAGTCCTGCGGGAGTGCTTCCTGCTTTATGGGACGCAAGCATGATGAGAAAGGGAATAGCAGTACAAGGCATGGCTTTGTTTTCAAAGGTTACCAGCTAAGGGCCCTCAGGCAGCCTGGCAGGGCTCCATGGGTGGGACTTTTTTGACATCCATGGATGCCAGTTTTGCCTGAGGAAGCAGAGCTGGGCTGCTGCAGCATTGACCTCATTCCTTTCTGCATTTACCTTATTCTTTTCTGCCAGAGAAAGACAGCTCTTCACATGAATAACATCTATCTGCCTGGTGAGAAAAAAAGGACATGGGTTTTGCAGACAGAAAACTGTATAATTTCTTGTAGGGAGGAACCACAAGGATCATTTCACATTGTTCAGAGGGTTGGGTTACCTCCCACAGAGGTCTTCTATTATCTTTCCAAGTGACACCCAGTGCTTCCTTCATCACCAAAGAGCTCTTCTGCTTATATCCTGGATTTTGACTGCCCCCAAGAACCCTTGGCATCTGTTACATGTTGGTAATTATTCCTGCTGCCTTTGAGGCAAAAATCCCAATTCTCACAAAAATATGGTACAGTGATCAGAGATTAGCATCTGGAACTGACCAGGCCAGACAATGCTTTGAGCAACTTCTTTGCTTGTTTTTTTCTCCCCACCCCTTCCTCTGTTGTGTTTTTCTCCCTTTCTTTTTCAACTCTGTACAATTTCCCACCAGGCAGGGCCCTGGCATCCCTCCACCTCTGAGAGACTTGGACCAGAGACGATGCAGACCCAAGCTATGTGAATTTTCTCTCTGCGGGGATCCTCCCTCTCCTCCATCCTGTTCCCTCAAGAATCATTTCAACAAGAAGGCAGGGGTGGAGCAACACCCCTCCAGAGCCTCTGAAGGGACATAGTATTGTCTGAGCTGGTGCCAAGGGCTTGAAGAATAGATGTAGATGTGGTTTTGCCAGTAAGAAAGGCATGGGAGGAGAGCTGACAGAGGAAAAGACCCAATCCTCTCCCATTAGTATCGTCTGAAGCCATACGACATTCCCTGACACACAAGACAGTTACAAAGCTGTACAGCTATTTCAGTTGAAATGCGATTTGGCTCCAAGCTGGTGTGCTGTTTCTCCTACGGTGGCATGGTAGGATCAGTGTGTCATGGGGGACAGCAGGGAAGTAGGGAAGGAAAGGGGAGAGCGGCCCATTGTTCAGGACACTGACAGGGCCTTGGAGAGAGGATCTGGATGGGACATGACCTTTCCTGACATGGCTTTTAGTCACCTCTGTAATCCCACCACCTCTTAGGTGAACAAAGACCAAGACCTGTACCATCTCTTCAATAAACTACCTAGTATCACAATAGTATATTTACCCTACATACGGCGCAAAGGATGTAAATGTATCAATCAGATCACCTCATACAGCGCAGAGGACTTACCCAGACCTCAAAGTGAAAGGAACAGTCTGCATACCATTGCACTTCTTGTGCTTCCCTTCTGTGCCCTCCTGCTGACTCTGCCCTGGATGATTTAGCCTCAGAGAAAATTTACACTGGAAGGGAAGAGTACCCTCCACCCTTGACCCAGCATCCCTCCATTCCTCCCGAGATGAGGCTGCAGAAAAGAGTGGTCTCAGCTCTTCACGCATAATGACATCCCTGAAAGGGATGTCCCATCCCAAGGGTATTTCCAGCAGGGAGTGAAAGAATCACATTTCTGCAGATGAACAAATCAAAATCTACCTATGGTCTCTGAAGGTGAAATGCAGCTCTTCTGTGAAGCTGCTCTCTGGACCATCAGCCCAGCCTGTATTGGCTGCAAGGAACAACATGTGTGACTTTTCACTTCCCTTTGCTGAACTGCATGAGTTTCCTGACATCTCATAAAAGTCTCTCTGATGAGCAGCTCTGCCCTCTAATACATATACCAAACCCCAGCCCCAGTTTAGTACCAGTGGCAAGCTTGCTGGTGGTGCACTCCATCCATATGCTCCATCCATTCACTCCATCCTATTGTCCAGGTCATTAGACCGTATTGGCCCTAGCACTGGCCCCTGGGATTGACACTTGCAGCCAGCTGTCATTTGGACTTTGCACTATTTTTGATGCCAACCCTTTGAGCCTTACGACACAGCTAATTTCAAATCCGCCTAAAGTCTAACTTTCCAAGCCACATTCCACCAGTTTCACTACAGACAGTGGGAGACCATGCCAGATGCCTTACACAAGCCAAAGTCAACGACATTCACTGTTCTCCCCTGTGCACAGAGGCACTCATCTCAACCAAGAATATGATCAGGTTAGTGAGGCATGATTTCCCCTTGATAACTCCATACGAGATGCTAACCTTCTGCAAAAGGGAACAACACATTCACATGTTTCCAGTCTCTTAGAAAAAGTTGACACTTCCTTCTCTCTCAAGAAGGAACTTTTTAAAGCCTAACAATTTGTCACTTTGTCAAATTTCATGACACAGATGACCAGAAAGGATGAAATAGAAGTGGAACCATGTATCATAGGTTTATTAAGGAAAAAGTTATACTTCAAGACCATATATTTGGCACTGTACTGAAGCAAAAGTATGTGAGAAAATTAAAATATTAAAACCCAAATCACCATGAAAAAGAAAATGCTCTTTTAATCACTTTAGTCCCTTTTTTGTCCCCATATAATTTAATATAACTACAGGAAACAACTCAAAAGGTGTTAGACATACACTAAATGTAAGCTGGAATGAGAATGAGCGATGGAGACCAGAAAATGGATCTGTCCCCAAAGTATACCTTTTATCCATGTCAGCTTGTGCTTTGTGGTTTGGTTGGAAGAGATTTCAGTAGTATTTTAAAGGAAGTGTATCCCAATTTATCACCAGGATGGATCATAGTCAAATGAGCTTTCTGCTAGTTGGCTCCTGTATTGGTGATACGGGCTTCTTATTGGAGGGCAAATAAGTTAAAAGCAGTTTCTAATTTGCAAGTTACTTATCTTATGCCTCTGCACAGTAACCTGAAAGATACTGACAAGGAATAAATAACATACAAAATAAGATGAGAATGGATTGAGGAAAAGTTGCACTACAACTTTTAAATAGTAATGCTAGAATGTTTAACTGATGCTGATAAACTGCTCCGTACGTGCTTTTGCTGGACTATACAGTGCCACTCTAACATGGACAGAGGGGTAGATTCTCATTGAATGTCTGGTCCATAGGCTGCCAAGGAAGTAGGACAGAGGTCTTTAATCAGTAATTCAAATGTTACATCAACAGTACTCGCAAGAAGACTACAACTCTTCCCTTGGTGAATATATTGTGCATAGCAATATCTCAAAGAATTAACAGCACCTTTTACATAAAAATTCCAAACATATTTATCTAGTGAACAGGAAAATCTCAGCATCTTTAAGCAGTACTTCTGCAGATGTACAGTACTGTATTTATATAGATGTAGACATACATATATCTCAAAGTGAATTTACACGGTAACCTGGTGATTAGTCCAGCAGTGGGTGAGCCCACATGGAAAGTCTTCAGGAGAATATATTGCCTTTGGTGGGTGGCCAGTTACATGGCATGATTGCATAGAGCCCTGTTGGGCAGCAAAGGACAGTTTAGCATCCCATTAAGCAAGCACAGCATGCTTAGGTCGTTCCTGCAAAATATAAGAAACTTCCAAATTTTCATGGCTAATACAGTTCTGGTTTTACCAGGTTGCACACATTGCAAACTTCTCTCTGTGCCTTAAAGATACAGAGGAGGAAGGTAGGACACCAAACTTATATCCTATCCCTGCTTCCAAGCAGAAATCAAGCAGCACCACAGATATAAGCTGGTAAAGGTGTCCACGCTTGGCTTCACAAGGGTTTCTTGAGCAGCTGATCTTCATTGGTTTGCCTCATTTACTTTTTTTTTTTTTTATTTTTCCAAATCAGTTGCTCAGAGTCCTCTGGTAGAAATAATTTGAAAAGCATGGTCTGCCTAAGACAGGAAAGCAGACTGCTACCATTTCCCTGGAATGGGCACACCACACTCATACCAGCCCACATAGTAGTAGGGTGTTGTGTATCCAATGCGTCCAAATGATACAGGCTCCTGGCGGTACTGGCGGTAATACCCTGTCAGGAGAAAAACAGCCATCTGTATTCCACATCAAAGACACAGTAATTTAACAAGAGTAACAGATGCAGTGAAAGTCAATCCCACAGCCCAAATGAAAACTTAGAAACTGTCTGGTAGGCAATTGTGTCAAAAGGGTATTGGCTAGCCCTGGTATTTGGTAAAGATCTGTCTTGAATGATCTAATTCTGGTCCTTCTTATTTGCAGCTTTGGCTGGTTTTACTGTTCAAAATCTCTTTAAGTATTGTGTAATTCTACGGTTTCCCAAAGAGCTTCTGCATTTCACCCCAAAGGGTGGGCATATTTCAGTTGTGTTTATGAAGTTTCTAAATCAGTTTAAATATATGAAGGACTCAAGGGCAAAAATGCCATCAAATCATATTATCTTATAGGGCTCCAGCAAGTGTCAGCTTTTCAAAAAACAAGAAGGTATCATTTCATGCAGTAAATATTGAGTTAAGCCCTCCCTTCCCCTTTTTCTTCATCTGCAGAAAGAATGTGACTGCTTAAAGCATTAGAAGAGGTGCAGCATTCTTGTCCACATAGCTCGTGCATTGGAACATCTGAAACACTCATGACTTGTGCCAATAATATAACCTTTGTGTTTCTATCTCTGTCTCCTAGACCTAGTAATACACATCTGGATTAATCATCCTTCATTTGAACAGAGAAATACAGTACTTCCCACTGATACATAAGTATCAGTGACTATTTCAGTTTCTTCCTGGTAACGCCACCATGAAAAGAATAACAACAAATAATTTAACATGGAAATCATTAAAGCTAACCGAATAACTTAAACTAGTAGACTTACTGAAAAGATTGTCTGATATTCATCGTTGGTTTCATTTTTTGAAGCAAGCTGTTGCACTCTTGGCTACGTGCGCTGAGCAGTTTACTCAGAGGAACTCCTTCAAGGTAAGAATTCTCACTCTGTGAGAGGTATCTACCAGGCCAGAATAAAAGTACTGACCTTGTGTTACTAGACATACTCCTTTGTGTTTTGCACTGAGTAAACTAGTCAGAAACCATTCACAAAAGACATATTTTCAAAGATGTTGCAGGTCCTTTTTGACACCTGGAAGAGTTTTTCACCTCAATTCAATGAGGCAGATCTTATGATTAACAGAAAGGTTTCACAGACCTATACATTTTTTTCTTTCAGTTTTTGCATTTTGTTCCTGTAAAACATTTACATTATATATCTCTCTCTTTCTGTCTCTGTCTCACTCTCTCTACCCGCAAGTCCTATGGGTCTTTCATAACCTGTTCTTGCCTACTGCATCATCCGGACTCCTCAGAAAGCTGCCAGCAACTGTGGACAGAGCTTCACTCTGTGTCCTGTTCCTTACCCCTTAATCCTATAGGCACTTGGCCAGCATCCCACTCCCCCATTGCTGTACCTCGGATGGTGGGCAGGGCTTCAATATATGACTGAGGTCCCGTTCTTCCATCCAGATGTGAATCCACAAATTGGCAGTGGTCCTCACCCCTTCCCCAGCTATCCCCGATGCTGTAGAAGGTGTCTGAAGGGTGATACAGACAAATAACCTAATTCAGCAACACTTTTGTTTGGGATGCTCTTTACCACCAGGAAAATAGATGTGGAAGAAAGCAGGAGGAATGTTACAGTGACAAACACAGTTTTACCAATGAACAAAGAGTGGCTGGAAAGTGGGAGATGCTACCTTCACAGTATTAAAGAAGAAATTATGGAAAATAAATGAGTTACAGCTCAGTAAAGAGTAGTTCCCATTTCGCAAATCCATGGGCACTGTACCACAGGTGACTGGTGGTGAGAATTTCAGCTGGACAAGTCATTGAAAAATTCATGTGAAAGTAAAAAATGCTCTCTTTGTCAGTACCATTAGTTTGACTGCAGTCTCAAAAGAAAACTAAAAGCCGTGGAGCTGTCTTCCTCTAACAGATGGGGTGGGTCCTGCCATCCTGTTTGTTTCTTACTGCATATTCAAACACTGCCTTGAAACTATATCAAGGCACTACAATGAAAACACAATATTAGCATAGTCTGAAAGGCCAGTGAGGCAATCCCATTACCCCAGGTAAACAATATGGAAAGTTTTCTTCATCATGTCTCAGCAAATACACCTGTGTAAGAGCTACTGTTAATTCTTCTTGAGAGGACTCCCAAATAACTGTCACACAGTTCTTTTTCACATACAAAATTAAGAAAGTGAGAAGATGGAGATGACAAGTGATCATATACCAGTAAATTAATCTTGGTGCCTACCTTTCAGGTCATCACTGAGGTAAATTTTGTACCTTAAGGAGTTGCAAAGAACCACTCCTACAAACTTGCGGTACCAAGTTCTTTTCACATACTGCTTGCCAGTGCAGTCTGAGTAGGTGGGGTCATATTTAAAAGTGAATGGGATCCAGATAGGCTCACCGCCTTGGAGAAAAAAATAAATTCTACATTAAAGACACACTTTAGCATTTCAATCTCAGTTTTGCTGAGGCTAACATCTAATAATACATTTTACAAGACCTGTTGCAGCAGATTAATGCATAACTTTTCTGTAGCCAGAAATACCGCTTCAAGAAAAAATACTATTTAAAAAGAAAAAAAAGTGAGGGACTTGATAAATCCCTTCTGGGTAGTAGACAATAATAAGTGTTGGAATTATTAAAAAAAACACAATTTCATGTACTGAACCACAGCTTTAAGTAAACAGTCTAATTTTTTTTAATAAGAATTCTTCTGTACCTAGTATTACATGGTTTGTTTTCTCAACAGAGCCTGATCTTAGGTCTGACTGTGACTTGCATTTTAAGACTAAGTACAAAATTTAACCCTTTTGCTGAGAACGGATGTTAAGAATTTTATGGTAACAGCCTGTGATGTGATGTGATTCTTTCTATTTGGTTAAAAAGATCATATCACAAATGCACTTTTCTTTTTTGTTTTTCCAGATTACATCAAACCAGATGAATTTCCAATAACAGACAAGCAAGAGCTTTCCTGGGAAACTCTATTCAGAGCACTGCTACAGAAGAGAATGCTTAATTGTATTGCAAAAGACTAACTATTCTTTCTGCCTTACCTAAATGTTTGCTTTATACTAGCCGAGACAATACAATTTGTTTTGAAATTGCTGTTTCAGCAATGTATACAAAATGATACAAAAAGCTTCCAATGTGATAATTGGTATTTTTCTCTCTAGTATTTGGTATTTTTCTCTACAGTACAAAACCCTACTTTTACTGTGCTATTTTGAGGTGGTTTACAAATGAGATTGAAAGTTTTTTCTGTTAGTTCTTCTTCCACCCTCTCACTAGGCACATGGACCAAATCCTGCAAACACTTGGGTGTCGTCAGCAGTCCTTAAAACGCCACTAGTATGGATACAAACATTTATTGGACTGACTTTGCTCACTTAATCACACAATGAAGGGATTGCAGGATTTTGGCCACAGCTTTATCTTTAGAAGAAAACAATGAACTATTTCTTGAATGCAGTTTTGTTGCTATGAATAGTCTGCTTTTGTCCATCACTTTTGACTACCTCCAAAAATCCAGAAGGATACACTTAGCATGATTTCTAAGAGCTGCACTGGATGTTCAGAAGCTCTTCATTTTCACAAGTTCCCAGAGCTCTGCTACCTCTTTTTGGTCTATCTTACCCCTACTACTGCAGCGACACAAAGTATTTTCTCATTGTCCAGCTGGAGAAGAAACTGCAAATGCAAAAGTCATCACCTTCCAAAGCCTCCTTTACTTGAACAAACCCACAAAATAACTGACAGCAAAAAAGCTGAAGGTGTCCCAGGACAGGGAAAGGTCACTGCTCTCAGGCCTCCCACACTGACTGCCAGAGACAGCATTCTCTGCAATACCTGTGCATCATCAGAGACTTCTGAGAGGACATGTTAAAAACAAACAAGTATAATAAAACAGAGAAGGAGGGGAAATGCTGGACACTGTTTTCATGAACAGTGTAGCAAAAAAGCCTCAGAATCAATCATTTCAACTGCTTAGGAAAGCTGACAGAGTGTAATAACCATAAGGTCTTTTTTCTTACATCTCTTCTGAGAGCGCATACTACCTGGGGTTACCCTACCAATGTTCATGACAGCAAGGTTAATCCTAGCACCAGGAAATCAGATCTTCTGATTAGGAGCTGAACTACCTTATGGCAAATTTGGATATAGCTCAACAATTTGGAAAGCTCAACAGGGCTAAGGGGTCCTAAGACAAAAAATCTTTTGTGAATTAGTCCCATAAATTACTACCTGCTTAAAACTGTAACTAAACCTGCATGTTTAAGTGTTTGTAACTCCTATATTCTAAATATTTTGCAAAGGTTTTATGCACTTCATGAAAGAAACAACAGAATAAGACTTACCAGGTGGTCTGACAATAAGGAGAGGATTGTCTAGAAGAAAAAAAAGAATAAAAAGTTTAGTATTTCTTTCCAAACCTTCTTTTAAAACATGAAACATACGGTCACTCAAAAGAATGTCAGTTGCATATTAACAGCCTTTTGCTACATTATGAATGTGGGACTTAGATTGTCTTGTCAATTACTAGAGCTAATGTGTGTTTGTTATTCCACTGTTTTCTCAGTTGATGAAATTTGCCACAGGATTTATTTTTATACTGTAAAAACTCTGAGATTAGCACTGAAGTTCAAAACCAGCTTTGAAACAGATTTCCTCTTCTCAGAAGGTTCTCCAAGCAGGAAGACAGTTTCACTGTAGACTTCTGAATGGTTTAAGTTACACCTGTGGGCCTGCCCTCCAGCAGGAAATGTAACCTAACTCTTGCATGCAAATCTCGGTCTCAGACATCCATCATGTTCAGCACAGTTCTGTAGTGCTGTTCATAAATATGTGAAATTTATCATTTTAATTCTTTTTGTCAAAATGGCAGTAATTGTTGAGGAGCCCCCTGGCCAGTGCAAGCTGCAGTGTCCACTCCCTCAGGAGGTTCTTGATTCAAACACTCTTTAAATAAAGAAAGATGGAGTAAGACAACAAAACATGATCTAATACATTAGCTTGTCTGTATTCATTACACTGCAGTCTCTATCATCTCTTACTGTACACAAAATACCCAAAGAAAAAGCACAGTGCTTGTCCACTGATGGGGAGGAAAAATTCCAGGGAGTTTTAACAGTCTGATAAAAGAGAACAGTGCTTTTCTCTTCTTCTCAATGTGTTACTGCAAGTAAGATTGAACATTTTCAATAAGCTGCTTGATCCTATGATGGTATTCTTTATTGAATATTCTCATCAGCTCAAACCTTTCAATTGCATTAGAAGAGCACTCTGAATTAGCAATTTCTTTCCCTTATGACCTATTCCATCCCCGTAACTATACCACCTGGCTTTGTATTCAGCAACTGGTTTTGTACTTATGCCACAAGACAAACAAAAGATCAGTGCTGCAATCAAAACTTTAAATTTGGTGGATTTAATGTGTTAAATAAAGCTCAAAAATTAGCAGATTTTGGATGGGGAAACTGTGCATTCAGGCCCGTATAATGGCAGCCAGCTAATCAAGAAAACCATTGGCAAGATACAGCATAGAATCAAAGAATCATAGAATTGTTTCGATTGGAAAAGACCTTTAAGGATCACTGAGTCTAACCATTAACCCAGCACTGACAAGTCCTCCACTAAACCATGTCCCCAAGTGCCACATCTACATATCTTTTAAATACCTCCAGGGATGGGGATTCCACCACTTCCCTAGACAGCCTGTTCCAATGCTTGACAACCCTTCTCTGGACACGCTCCATCACTTCAAAGTCCTTCTTGCAGTGTGGGGCCCAGAACTGGACACAAGATTTGAAGTGTGGCCTCACCAGTGCCAAATAGGGGAGTACAATCACTTCCCTAGTCCTGTTGGCCACACTATTGCTGATACAAGCCAGCATGCCATTGGCCTTCTTGGCCAACTGGGCAATATTAAATATTAGGTTTGGATTTATACTTGAGCTTCTTACTCCTTTAATGAAAATCTGAATATGTTACCAAGGACCATTTACTTATCTTGCATTTTTGTCTCTTCTGTGATGACTTACTTTCATGGTTCTTAGTGAAGCTTCTGAAATGGGCACTACAGAATGAAGCCAAATGAGCAAAGGCAGAGATTGCATAAACCCTATGTCATTAAAAGGGAAAAAATTGCAAGAAACAACAGACCTCTCGCTCAAGTAAAGACTGAAAAATTTGTCCTTTATTATTTAGTGAAGTCATCAGCCTCTGGCTGGATGGAAGTAGAAGAAGAAATGAGCAAAAATAACTCATTTAACATACAATTTTTAGGAGGGAGTGTTGCTCTTGAATGTACTATCAGCCCTGTGAAGAAGCAGCACGCGTTGTCAAAAAAAATAAGAACAGAGAAATTTGTCTGTCCAATGGAACTACTGGATTTTATGTTTGTTTCAGAGACAACTGCTTCCAACTGTTTAGCTGTTCAGAATTACGAAACTAATTTACTAAATGTTTTGTTAATCTATCAAAGACATTAAATTTCCCATTGCTTCTGTATTGTTGAACATTAGTAGTGTGTATTTGAAATTCAACTTCCTATACTCCTGGAGCCCAATTTAATGTCACTTATCTTTTCATAGTGGCATTAAAAGTGCATATTATTTTCCTAGCTTAACTGAAAATAATCATTCAAGTAAAAAAAGAAATTCAAAGGACCAAGTTCAGGATAATCACCACTATTAGCATGCTGGATTCAGTCATTGCCTTGTCACATCTTTTATTACCAATTCAGTTTTGAGATGAAAATAAAAAGCAAACCATACCGGATTCTGTGATAAATGAGACTGAAGAGCTAACAGGTCCATAACCAAAGGGATTCTGTGCTTGGACTTTAAAATAGTACCTGAAAAAAAAAAGAGAGTGGAAATAAGATTAAAACAGATCCCACAGCAAAGGCTAAATTATAAGCAATACTAGAACAGGGTGAGAATCAAACCAGCAGAATACCACCCAGTGTCCTTTGCATTAAATGGAGTTGGATACTGAGCCAGGGCATGAGCTTGCTGTTACAGACAAATGTCTCATTTCTGCAATTGCTCCCATGGATATTTTTGGATCATTTATTTATATATCATTGCCCTTCCAAAAACCATATACAACTACATCCACTTTCTATGAAACAACTGATAGCAAAAGGCTATAAGAAAAAGTTCCAAGGAAATTAAATTCTGATCTCAGGAACAGTTTTAAACCAGATTAACCCTTAGGAAAGCAGTGGTGTAAACTGGAAAATGAAACTGGATCAGATTTATATGAGACCAGAAGCTAAGCTTTTGACCTTTCTGTAAAAACTCCAGCAGCATTGAGATCATAGTACTTGAGTAATACAATGAAGCATCACGTTGCCTTATTGATTCCCACAAAGTATTTAAGTCACATGCTTAACTCAAACCATATGACCACTAAAACTCTAACAAAAACTAAAATTTTGCTTGACAGAAGCAAAATTATCCTCACCCTTAGAGAAGAATACATGTAAGCACATTTTTAGTTCATTTCCAAATACAATGATTTTTATTTGATGCCTTCCCTGACATTTTTTTCCCCAGAGTAACCTTTTCTTCTTTTCCTTTTATACCTGTACCAGTCCAGTTGAAACCAATTAGAATGGAATATTACTGTAAAAATTTCCAGCACATTTTTTAGATTTCTGAGTTTAGGTTTTCCTTTCTTTCCTGCTTGCTCAACTTCATTCTTGTAAAGAAATTAATAAAAAATGAAAAATTAATGTGCCTCTGTAATATCCACATAGCATTTGGATCTCTCACCCAAAAGCAGACATCTCCAAAAGCTCTATACATGACCCCAGTAACAGAGCAAGTTATTACTTACATGGATGGTTGCCACCAGGCACTGGATTACCTCACATGGCAATGTCCCATCCGAGTGGCAGACCTGATGCACCTCAGCTGGTGAGAGAGAGGCTGCTCCATTAAAAATATCAGGCTGCTCTTAGTGGCGAAGCTCTCCCCATTCTGCCCAAAAACCTGCCAGTGCTGGTTCTCTCACATGGGCCACACTGGGTGAGACATCATGCTTATGCTTTGCAATCTACCATGCATCAGGAAAATCCAATACAATCCCATTGCAAGAACTCTGCTGATTTTACTCTGACATTTAATTTTTACTATGTGCATTTTTCTGTACCATGGGTTGTATTTGTTTCTCACCAACTTAGCCACAGAGCAGGGCCTGGAGATTGCTCCTGGAAGGGCCCTCTCTGGTGTAAGCACAAACTAAGCACGTATGAAACTATTAACAATGATAAAACAGAGGGGACAAGGTTGAACCAGCCCTTTGCCAAAGGTGATTGTGTTTTTTCATTAAAAGGAATAGCTTTTATCAAGTAAGGTGAACTGCTTTGCCTCAAAATCAAACTGATCTTTATGAAAAGGCTGAAAAGAGGTGCATCCTTCTGTCTTCTGCAGAAAGGTGGTAGTCACAGGAACACTGGGTTTTGCCATAAGGCAAGGTGGTTATTTCCAGAATATGGACCAAGACATCTTCTTGCATACTCCTGAGAAATTACAGGTGAGTCGTCTAGGTGAAATCAGTGTGGATGCTGCAGGAATTGAATATTATTGACTTCATCCATGGCACCAGATTTACCTTGTACCTGTGTCAGACCTGCAGCGCATGCATGGTCAGACCCCCTGTGAGTCACATTCCCATGTCTGCACGGGGCACGTGTCTCCTGTCCCTGCTGTGTCTTGCAGCTGACTACTGCAGAAAACTACTCCACTGCTGCTTTCTGCAGCCAGTTCTGCCTTTAATTAATGACTCTTGCCAACAGAAAAATTTGTCCTTGTTTTAACTATTGACATCGATTTTTTTGCATAAAATAGTGTTTAGCATGGCTGGAGAAAGAGGAGAGAGAAGGCAAAAAGTGTCCTATGTGCTCCTGCACTCCTGGCCACCCAAGCAGAGCATGACAGCCTGAGTACTGCTTTAATCCTAAATTGCCAGTGGTCTCATAGAGCACAGGCATCCATCCACACCTCCTGCAACGAATAGCACTCTGAAACAGGAGAGAGAGCGGCCCAAGAACCTTGTGCATTTATTTAAGTAGGGAAAACCATCCAGTTCTATATCCAAAACCTAACACCCGAACTGATCACCTATGCAGTCAGGGTAACTGTGCATTCGAGTGTCCTGTTACATACATTGAAGCCTATTGGGACACATGATTGTTCAAGTTGACTGCCTGACTGTCTAAAAAAAAGTCAGTGATGAAGTTATGAGTATATTTTTCTTCAAAAATTAGAAAATTGGTTTCTAAGCCTTTATATACACAAGAAGCCTCTAGTCATGCCAGAAAGAGAGCCAGATCTCATGACTTGTTGACCTGTGATTTAAACATAGACCATGCTATGATTGCTGTATTAAGAATGTAAATAAAATAATGCAGTCAGGATGTATTTCTTTCTCAGACATGACAAATAAAAGAGAAATTGCCAAAGACTTTCTAGGTCCAGGAATCTGACATTTTCATTAGTCAGAATCCTTGAGCTGATGACTTTGCCAGGAAATCTCAAATCAGTATAACTTGATGACTGGCTTTCATCACGTCAATACATGAACAAAATTTGTAATATATAATTTGATTGAGCTTTATTTACACTTTGCTTAGGCAGAATTGCAATGAATTGTGACCGACAAGCACAGAAGAATCACAACTGCAACAAATGCAGTACCATTCACTGTTCGTTTCCTAATATAGAAAAGAAAAAAGCTTTTCCCCCTAAGAATAAACTTCCTCTGAGATTTTGTATATCAATTCTACCAAGAAAGGACACAGTAAACTGTAATAGGGCAATGAATATGTAATATTTTTATTAATTTATACTATATAACTAATTGTTCACCAAATCTGTCACTTGGAGCAAAAGTATTTTATGACTTAATTCAAGATGTCTCCCTTCTGTTGGAATTAAACAGCTGGCACTCACAGCACTGAGATAATCACTCAGTATGATAACTAGAGAAGCATCTTTAAAAAAAAAAATCAGTTAGCTGCAAATTCCTTTTTCCAGAGTCTCCAAAGGCATTCCTGCATGGACCCCCAGCCCTACACTCTGTCCAGTGGCCAGCTGAGATGCCAGACAAGGATGCCAGCGAGCCACAGCATGCACAGCAGTACCATCCACACGTGCTGCAGCTAACATGGCAGGAGCCATAGCACCACGACCACATGCCAGCCACAAGGATGGTAGAATGGCTGCTGCTGGACCTCTGTCAGTGCTGGCTGAGAGCAAGGATAGATGCACAGAGGATATACAGGCAGAGCACATGACCTCTACATGCGTGATGGGAACCAGTGTGCCTGACTCAGTGTCTGGGAGGGAGAGACATGCACTACTGCCCAGGAAGGGGAGGGGATGAGCCGATGTGACAGCACCCCACAGATCCACCATCCAGCAGGAGCAATGGATGAGGGGAAAAAAAGGCTAGAGGGAGTTGGGAAGAACAGGCAGAATTCCCCCCACAGAAGGGGCTAAAATCCTCTTCCTACAAGTGTACCATCCCTCAAGTAGAAAGACGTAAATCAGCTGCCTGCAAGTTCACAGGCTAATGCAAAGTGTCTCCCTACATAAAAAATGTTCCAGCACTACATCCCTCATGAATATTTACAACAAATATTATAATAAGACAGTAGAGATGAGCTGGAAGAGAAACTTCCTACGGAACTTGTGTGAGTTATTGTTATGCCACACAGCTCTACCAATTGCACAGGACAAGGGTTTCATTGACATCTTATCTCTTTTGTGCTGCACTGGTGGCACACAACATCCAGATATGGTTGATGCTACTTGTTGGAAATACTGTGGCTTTGCTTTAATGGAGATACAGAAAGCAAATCAAAATTTTTGATACATCTGTCCCCCTGAGACAGAAGATTCAGGCTCTGTTTGCAGTTGTGACCCCTGGGTAAATGCTTGAGAACCTCCTGTGAAGTACTCTGCACAGCACTGGAATTGGCAGCAGGTGCTGTGGGATCAAAATGTCCCCAGAGGGAACACAACCAAACTGGACAGGGAAAAAGATTTCATGAGACATAAAGATGCAGTGGGGTAAAGGACAGTGTTTTAAGTCATGACACTATCTAACCACTCTCATCAGGCACTGATACAAGTTTCCTGAAAAAAAAGGCAGAAAAAAGTCTAACTATGATCAAGAAGGAGATCTTGTTTGTAACAAGGATTATAATGTTTGTGACTGCAGAAGACTGGATTTAGTGGTTGAGCAGATGCTGTCCAGCCCTTTGCATCATCTTCTGTAACAGCTGAGAATTAAGGTTAGGAAAGGGACATTGTCAAAACTGCCATTTTAAAGACTTAATAAGGCTTAAAGTAATATTACTGTTTACAATCACATGTCACAAGGAAGCAGCTCCTGTGCCCACTGAAGCTGATGAGAGTTTCACTAATGGAAAAACTTCCACTTCTCAAATGGAGGTCATACCAGGCCTTGGAAGAAAACTTATGACATGGATTAACATAAATTTCCATTTTGTTTGTAAAACCTAACCACTAGGCAAATGTTTTCTAGGACATGGTGACAGCTTCAAATCTCCAGGGCTGACTTCAGCCAAGATGCCAACCCGTTTCTCAAACACTACATATGCCACAAAATTGCACCACCCATAGCCCAGCAGCCAATAGCATCTTACAGTAAATCCGATTAAATCAGAGATTTCTCACAAAATACTCTAACAATGCAAACACACAATTTTTAGACTAACTTCAGCTTTCATGCCATACTTTCTTAATTATGCACAGGGTCTTTTTCCAGTGGTTAGGGAGTTATTTTTAAGATAAAAAGTATGCAATCAATTCAGTCTGTGGATTTGGAAAATGTAAATGAGATTGGCTGATACACACAATTTCTCTGTTCTCAAGATCCCTCCTTCTCCACCACAGACCACACATGAAGCCTTTATTGCCTTCATAGAGCATACAACACTATAGGGGGTTGTATATAGGGGCCAATGGATTATACCATCTTCAGGAAGGTGCTAGGGAAACAATATGCTTAAATAAATGCACTTGTTCAAACCTCCCAACAATGAAACAGAACCTTAATATTCGGCAAGATAGTCACTAGGTTCATAATCTTGCTGTTCCTAAAATACTCCACTCAAAACCAGACAAATTGTGACCTCCCAAAGCCTGAAGTTAATGTACATCTCAGCAGACATGTTACAGATTGTCAGCTCAACTCCCACCAATTCCCCTGCACTGAGCATGGCTGGGACTACAGTCACAGAACTGCAGTGAGCTTTCACTGCAATCACTCCTTCTGGTGACCTGGAGCCCTTTGGGTGTTGGGTATGAGAAGCAAAGAGTTATCTCTGGCCTTCAACACTGTCCTTAAGGCATCAGAAGAGGGAGATGACTGAAAGTCTGTAGAGGTGAGGAGCTGCAGCTGAAAAGGGTGAAATGGCACAGAAGCAAGAGATGAAGGGCCCCAGTCAGGAGAAGCTGCGGTGTAAAAGCAATGCCTCCCTGGCCTGCATGGGCGACAAGGTGGGAATGGAGGAGTGAATACTGGTGAAGGGGAAAAGGGTTGGGGATATAGAGGAGTCTGTGATGTAGAGGCAGGAACTGGGACTAGCAACAAGAGGAGAGTCATTTACGGAAAGGATGTCCTCTAGTCATAAGGACATGGATTTATAAAGGCAGGAGGGTGTGCAACTGCTTCCATCACTACCTAGAAACAGTGTTTAGGAGATCTAAAACCTCTTCCACCTTGTCATAACAGGTGAAACCCACAGATAAACTGTGTCCTATACCACTCTCTTCCCCCCTCTGACCCTACATTTGTAAAAACATTTTGTAATGAGAGTGCTAGCAGATGCAGAGCATATCATTGAAGCTCTCTACTGTGAAGTAATTTCGCTTTAACACACCATGAACCACTCTAAAAGACTTTCATTAAGGTCTAGATTATTAATCTTCAGACTAAGTGCTCTTTTTTTATCTCTGGGATATGTAAGAAAATGCTTCATGAAGCATGTGACTGACAGTATGATACACAAAACACAAGAGGATAGATGGCACAGTCTTTCCTGAATTCCAGACTCAGAATTTGAGAGAAAAGTCTGAGAGTCACCAAGCATATCTCAAAAGAAGTTATTTTAATGCAGTCCCTTTGTGACCATTTACTTCCCATCCAAATGCCTCGAATTATTTCAATATAACACAAAGCATGCAGTCTTGTTCTTCCATTTCAGTGAGATTTTTTGCAAGATAAAGACCTAAAGCTCCTGCCAAACTGACTTCTGAGCAATTGCCACAGCCATACTATATACCACTGTTAAGAGTTAGATTCCTTCTGGTGAAATTTTCCCATTACTACCACGAGATGTTAGCAAAACTGAGGAAGGGAAAAGGCAACCCACTAAGCTGAGAACAGAATTCCTCAGTGGGGTGAGGTGGAAGACTTCATTGTTTTCAGCCTGAGAGCTAATGGCCCTGATTGTTGGGTAGCAGGGAGATTCCTGCACTAGGATGTCTGTGTAGGAGAGGGGTGGGAAACACCGATGAGTGCTGAAGACCAGAAGGCTGGGGGGTGGAGTATGCCTGCCTTTTCCCCCCCGCCCCATCTCTGGACAATAAAAACTCTGCGGGTGACCAGCCCAGCTTGCTGGTTTTTTGGGAGAGGACCCCGGTGCTGCCTCGTTGGTGCTGTTTGTCCCCACGCTCTCCCTCTTGCCCTGGCACACGGTGAAGAGGTCCCAAGTGCTTTCCCTGTGACCAGACCGCCTCTGCTGCTGTCTCTGCCTGGCCTGGCCCAGCTCCCCTGTCCAGGTGGGCTCTGCAGCAACCCCGGAGAGAGAGAGAGCCCTGCCTGCACCAGTCCTCGCTCAGAGCCAACCTGTCTGTCCCTCCCCATCTCCTGCTGCTCCTGTATCGGACAAGTGACTCACCCATCTCCTCAGCAAGCCAGGGGAACCCCTGTATGTGTGGTGAGCCCACAGGACCTGCCTGTCCCCCACAGCTGTGACCACACCGAGGAAAAATACACAGAGGGGCAGGGAGTAGGGTAGGGTTTGGGGGGTGATATTTCTTGTTACTGTTTGGCTACTGTTCATTCCTTTTTTTTTTTTTTATTCTATATCTATATTTTTAGTAAATAATTGTTACTCCCTTTTTCTACATTTTTGACTGAAAGTCTCTTGATTCAAAGGGTATAGTAAAGTGGAGGAGAAGTTTCTTTCCGTTTCAGAAAGGTTCCCACCTCCCCTGGCAGGTATCCTCTTAACCTTAGACAACCACCAAGCCTTCTCTTCCAGCACAACCCATGTGAACAGAAAGGGAAAACAGACAAGTGGGTGGCACTTCTCCACCAGCTCTTAGGTATCAAATCTTCGCCAGAGCAGTATGTGGGAATGGCTACAACATATCACAACCAAGAGTTTATTTTAGCTTACTTTTCCCCTCAACATTTGATTCAGTTATGCAAAAGGCTAGAAAATGCATTTTAAAATAAGATTATCTCTGTTACTAATATGTGGTCATATTATGTGGAGCCATGGACATGGTTAAAAATTAGAGGAGAAGAATTAGAGGGTAAAAAGCAGCTGCTGCTCCTGGGCTACTGCTTCCTGGATGGAAATGGTCGGCTTGACCTAAAGCTTCCCTACACCTTGATAAACACCTGCTATGCGGGATGAGATGGAGAGCAGCATGGAGGCACTGCAGCTTCCTTCCCCAAACATCCTGTAGGGAGAGGACCATGGTGATGCTTTGAGGTTCAAAGGCCATACCATATCTGTGCACCAAGAAAGATAGATGTCAAGGACAACTAAGCCTTTTGACTAGAGTCACTTGAACCACACCTAAACCTTAAAGAAATGGTTTAAAAGTAAGTATGGAGATTGTGGGAGAAAGATTCCATTGACACTGCTGGGACACTTGACAGGCTAAACTGGTCTTCCCCTCCTCATAGAGACTCCTATTCGGTAAGAACCGCATGCTACGCATGTTAAATGTTGCTTTAGGACTGGAGTTTGTGCTTGATACACAAGTGTATTAGTATATTGCTTTGTATTAGAGCTTGTGTTTGTGCTTGTTTTGTAGTATTGATAGATTGTTTACACATATTTTTTGCAGACAGACACTATCACCAACGACTCACAAACCTGATTAATCTGTCACAATTTGTATTAATAAAGAGTCTGTTTTCCATACACTGTTAAGAGTTATTCCTGATAAGGTGCTGACAGTGTCTGGCAGCAGTAAACACACTGGGAAAGCTGACTGAGGGGCCCTCTCCTCTGTTGGCTCAGGCCCCCTCTGAAAGGGTGGCTGAATGCACCCTCTGATTGGTGAATCTGTCAGTGAACGTCCCCCACATATGGGACACTGGCATTACTGATCAGGCATTAAAGGGTATCAATTTCTTAGAGGCACTGACAGTCAATAAATAACTAAGGGTTGAGAGAATCTCTCCTTTTGCAGGATAAGGCAAACCCACCCCTTTCACATGACATATACACACAAACATATAAGCATGTTCACACAGTCGTCTGCTCCAAGGTTAATATGGTAAAGATACCATGTAAGTAGTTGTGCAGCTTATAGAACAATTTGCTGTCAAACAGAATGAGTAAACTCTAAAGCAGATGTAAATATTTATATTAAGACCAAGAAAAACTATTGACAATTCCCAAAATTTATTTTACTTCTCACCAGAACTGCAAAAGAGTGGATCGAATCCTTACCGTGTGTTGGGCTTCAGGTTCTCAATTGGCAAATGAGTAGACCCTGCAGTCCTGGTTGACCACTTATTCTTTAAAAAGTCATCATAGGATGCACTGTACACCAGATAGCCTGTAAACAGGAAAGACAAATAGTTATGAGGATTCTAACTAAATTTTAAAGAAATTATATCTGTAGGTGTCACAGTAAATTTTATGGGTTAAAAAGAGTGGAGACATCTTTGAATATGGAAGTGATTCAATGCCTAATTCTCCTGGAAAATCCTAGGCTGTAAGAATTTCCTATCACTAGCCAATGATGGAGCATTACATCAGAGGATGGCACCCAGATGTGAATTCTGATTTAAAACACAGTGAAAGCAAAAAGATGACAGAAGCAACCCATTCACTGCTTTAAGTGATACACTGACTGTGTAGAGACTAATATAGTTAAAAATAGCAGAAGATTTTTGGAAAAAAATTAAAGTTGTACAAACTGTGCTCATTAAGGAACTGTCTTGGTTGAAGAATGAAATGCTGTGAGGAAGACACCACACAGCCTGTTGAAGTCCTGTCTTCTCCCTTCCCAATCATTACACTGCTTCAGTTCTGCCAGCTCACAGCTCTCTGCCATGGTGTCAGCCACAGAGCTGAACAAGGATCCTCAAAAACTGGATGTTAGCATCAAGCAGTAGCCTTTTGAAATGCTCACTTCAGATCTTTTGGGTCCATTGACAGATAGGATTAATTTCTAAAATACCTTGGTTATTTACTCTAGTGTTTTTCTAGCAACTTTTGAGATTCATTCTGGAAGTTAGTTGGGATTCTCTCTGGCAATCAAAAGGTCTAAAGACATTAAAGGAGATTTAATTTAATAAATTTCTTTAATATATTCCCTACCTCTGAACCTTGCTTGTCAGACTGATATTTGAGCAAAATTTCAGTAAAACAAGTTAAGCATAGCCTGGACCACAGATTCTGAGATAATTGACTTTGATGCATCCTTTTCCTACCAAAAAAAAAAAAAAAAAANAAAAAAAAAAAAAAAAAAGCAGACTAGAAGGCCATCAAGCCAGAAACCCCTCTACAGGCAGATCACTCCTATAGCCACACTCACAGCCAAGCAGGACCTAGACTGGGTCCTCTGCTTGAAACAGACTGAATCCGAGTGAAAGATGCTCTAAAGAAAGGCCCTGGTGGTGCCTGTGGTGAAGCTGAGGGCGGATTTTGGGGATGTGCTCAGTTGAGCAAAGCACAATCACAGCTACCACACGGGCAGGATGCAATGCCTTCTGAAGCATTGTCACAAAATCAGTGCCAAAATCCTGACATATCTGGACCAACGTGAGCTGGTCAGTCTGGCACCGAGGGATGACAGAGGGACCTTTCTCCTCAAAAAGTAGCTTACCTCTCTCAGAAAATTGCAGAGGAATGAGAACTTCATGGGACATCAGCTCAGTTTAAAGTAAAAATGGTCATTTAAGAAAACCTTTCCCACCTCCATTACACCATTAGGAGAGCAACCTTAGGAGTGTACCTGTTACCATGTCTCCTTGAGCAGGTTTGGCCCAGTCCACAATGACAAAAGAGTGACAGCCTTCAACTGCTACAACAGTGATGTTGTGAGGGGCTTTCAGAGGTCGCTGATCTTTCTCTCTGAAGTCATTAGGGATGATTTCATCAAGGCTCTCCACTTGGAAGTGCTCCAGGGCCTCTGTCAAGGAGCAAGGGGCTGCTGGATCTTTACTGAGATAGGTCACATAAGGAGCTGGAAAACATGAGGAAGTGTGATGTTTAGTTAAGAGTTTGTGGGTACAGAGTAGCACATAGGCTCTCCGTTTCTGGAGAGTCAGTTTTGTGATGCATTTTAAAATTCCTTCCAGCCAGAGACTACTGCCAAAAAAGCATGGCTCACAGTGAATTTGATTGATGAGCAGGGGGGATAGGATGTCAATATTCAGATCTACCTCACACTCACAACTGTACCAAATTATACAAAGACAGAATTGTCTTTTCTACAAGAAGCAGAAGAGAGTAGTCTGCAGAACTGCAGGACCCTCCGCACACTACCTCCAGCTGCTCTGGAAGGTGGGATGAAAATGTCACCCAAACTCTACTTTTTCACACGTGGGAACAGAACCCTGACAGGCCCTTCAATCATCTAAGATTTTACAGGTTGGTTGGTTCTTACCAGAAGAGCCCAAGGCTGGAGTGAAACAACAAAGGGAACATGAAGAGTAATGCTAAGGTGGAGTCTGACCAGTTTAAAGGAATTGTTGTGGTCTCCTGGGTACTAAGGGACCAAGAGTCATGAGTCTCTGTCTTCCAGGCATGTGCTACCAACCTGTAACTTCTATTTTTTAAAGCTCTATACTGCTGGAATTGCACTTCAGTTCAGGAAAAGATTAAACCATCTTTTTATTGCCTTAAAAGTCACCGTAACATTCAAAGTAAGGACTATAAAACTTGCTTTGGAAATGTTTATTCAGTTGCAATAATACAACTCATTGAAATGGTAATATTATTTCCCTAGTGGCTTGAAATGTTCATAAACCAACATTTCTTGGTTTATCTTATTGGATTTCATGCCCTAAAGGAATTTTTTCCAGATCTTGCAACAAAGTTAAGTTTAGCCTCTCCAGCTAAATGAATCAAGAAGCACTGTCAGTGAGAAAGCCGAATAGAAACATCATGAAATTGTTTGGACAGGGTGAAACTTGAGATGCACTGCAAAAAGTCTTGGCATATATAAAAACAAATTTTTATTCCAGCAACAGAGTTCCACTCTAAGCCACATGAAGCTTGTGGATATTGGAAGGGAAGGCAATATGTGTATCAAAGATGATTCTCCATCCCCTGAACTCCTGTCTGAAAAGCCAGGTGAGTCTGCAGCTGCTCTGACCTCAGTTTAAGTGCCAGAGGTATGTAAAGGGCTGTGAGGAGTATCACCAGTCTGGGGTGGAGGCAGGGATGCAGTGCCCTAGAATCTCTAAATCCCTCTGTTCTGGCCCTCAGCTGCTTCTCTGACAAAGAAGCAGAACAGCTCTGAAGTCAATGACACAACACCAGCCTACAAACTTGAATAGCTCATGTACTCAGGAGACAGACTCATGACACATGTAATGTATTGAGGGTTCCTTCACCAAATTCCTTCTACAGAGCGAACATACAAATAGCAAAATCAAATTTCTCTCTCTTGGATTTATTTTTTGATAATTTCATATACAAAATACCATTCATTCCTTGACTTTGAAGAACATCTTTGACATACATGCTTATACAAGGTGGACGAAATCACTGAGATTTTATGGGTCAGTGGAAAAGAATTAGGTCCCCTGGAGGAAGACTCACACCTATATGGAGATTTGCACTGCTTGGACTACTGGTGTGAAGTTAGATGCAGTTAAGCTGAACAAAGACTACAAAGAGTGGTGTGGGCCCACATGTAGACATGCAAGCATTGAAGCAAGGAATAAAGTACTGCTGTTTGGGTTTGCAAGGTGGCAATCCTTAAAAAGACTACACATAAGTCTGTTGGATGTGTGTGCACAATGGTCTCAGCTTAAGAGAACCTTGCTAGAACCTGAATTCTTTGCAGCACAAGTAGTAACATACATAAACCAAAGGACATCCTTACCAGTGAACCGTTTTTTTCCAGCAATATCATATTCTGACAGAGGGCCAGTGCCAACAACACTAGTCTCTGGATAAACATCTTCCAATTCTGTTGTCGTAGAAGTGGTGGTGGTGGTTATAGTAGTAGTGGTTGGTGGCAAAGTGCTCTCAAAAAATTCATAGTCTTCAGAGGAAACACAAGATGAAAATGTTAGCATGCTTTATCTTATTTTGGCTTAACTTTGAGAAGGGAAACATTTCTGTCACCAGCCACAATCCCAAAGGAGTGCTACATACCCTGCCCTAGCTGCCACACGCTCCTTTATGGACCTATAAGTTGAGGTTGGTTGCACCTCAGCCTTGCAACAATTTCTACCAAACTGATAGACAGTGGGCACAAAGTTTTTGCTTTAGAATAAAAAGCAGTGTCATTGCTGATTTAGACCTCACTCACAAAGTTAAACAGAATGACAATTAGCAAATGTACTCATACAGCAACATCCTGAATGTGCATGTCCCGCCTCCACCCACAACCCCTTAGAGAAGATGGCACAGTAATTGAATCTCTGGCTAAACCCTCAGATGCCAAGGGAAGGAGATAAGGGAATGAAAAAATAGCTTTTAAACTCCTAGCTCTGTTATTTTAAAGCACTAGAGATGGTTCATACTGCTCTTAAATCCTCCTGCAACTTGAAATGTGGAGTCTGGTACTTGTCATTTGTGGTCTCAATAGAGCCATTAAGGAATGCAAACTGGCCCACATAAATCTCCCAATATTCAGTCATATTAAATTCAGTGCTCTTTGAAAAGCTACTGTGCTACCTGATTGAAACAAAAAATTAAGGGAAAGTAGCATTTGCTATCCTTGCCGTGACCTCATGCAGGCCAGGGGACTTGGATCATGGCTTTGAGTGTTTTATGCCTAAACTGCTAAAGCATATGTTTTCTGCAGGTGACCTGTACCTAAGGGGAGACCTGGCAAAAGACCTGTGCTCTGAGTATATTCTGCATTCATGGGGATGTAAGGAACATACGATGTAGGGCTTGTAGAGATTTTAATCAATTCTCTCTTCCCCATATACTAATGTTGGTATCAGTATGATCAGAATTAAAAGCACGAATGTCTATGATATCTTCTGTTCAGCTCCTGCACTTTTTTAAAATGTTTTTCTGTTCTTGGTTTGATTTAAGATCCCAATACTACAACCACAAAGACAAAAACTTTCATTATTCTAGAGCCATAAATTCTACTAAAAAAGCCTTTTCTTTAACTGAGGTCTGTACTTCTCCACTTTCATATGTGGGGGTAGAAGCAGGAATCTAAGGATTAAAAGGGCTAGAACATTAGATACTACTGGTGGCAGAAAGCGCAAGGTCCAGTAATTGAGAATCTGAATTCCCTTTGCAAACTTATAACTAAATGCTGGAACTTGAGCGTTTGTCTTCAGCTAAGTTTTGTGTGTCCTGGATTATAATATCAAGATGGCATTAGTATAACTCTGAAAAAAAATATTTCTTCTCCTTTCATCTGGTTTCAAATCTCTTTGATTTAAATTCCACATTAATTCAGCAGATTAATTATTTTATATGTAAGTGATCTCATTCAGCATGAGCATGTTTAATTATCTAAATGCAGACTACACATTAAAAAAAATTAAATATTCACAGTGCTATAGAGTGCTAAAAACTCAATAAGGTATTTCAACTTTCTAGGGCCCAGGTGCTATTTGGATTTCCTGTTTCTGAATAGTTCATTGACTTTGATTGGGCTGGAGTTAGAAGTTGTATCAGAGAAAGTGAATCAGATTGAAGCAGTGTCTTTATGACCCAGCTTTGAGGAAATCTTCAATGAGTTCCTGTTAGATTGTGGGACAGATAGAAAGGGACTTTCATGTCCAGAAACAGGTATCTTTGCACTCTTTCTCTTCACATGTGATGCAGGATTCTTTTCCAGCTCACTGCCACTTGCTTAAGCTCTCACTCACCAATCTGCCCCCTTGAACCCAATTCCAAAGAAAGAAGACAGAAAAAAACCCAACCCCAAACATGTCACTTGCAATAGACTTTTGCAGTTTAACAGTACCATCATCATATATCACATATGCCTCTGGAGTTGCTGTCGCATCTGAATCCAGTCCTGAGAATGTATCTATTGAAGGAAAAAGAAAAAAATGCTTTAAAGAATTCAATAAAATACTTCTGGAATAAATTTTAAAATAAAAATATTTAGACAGTTAATTTGTAAAGAAATAACTGCCTAGTTTCCAAATAACACAATAACAGTCCACTCTGCATATTTAGCAGAGTAAACAGATGAATAGCTAAATGCAGGAGCCAGGACTTTTGCTGGGAGAAAATGGGTTCAGGGCTGCTACTCAAAATCAAGAGTAACGTACCTTCCAGGAGCTCTGCCCCAGGCCTCAGCAGCTCTGGAGCAAAGGTAGGTTGCCAACAAATGCATAATGCTTATGTCAGGATTTGACAATATTTTATAGTCTCAGGAGCAGCAAATGTGAAAACAATATATAACAAAAAACCCAAACAACCAAGCAATTAAAATACTTCTGTCCAACAACCCACAGAACCATGACATTTACCAACTGTGTCAATGCTTGCAAGTAATGCAGACCAAAAGAAATGGATTTGTAGAATGAAGTACTTGGTGCCGGATTTTCTGGGGTTTTACTTTGGACTAGCTCTAGTCTGATCCTGTGAACTGAATGCCTGTTACAGGTTGGGCCACATATATGTAATCCTGAAGAACTGCTTCTGCTTTAGTTTCATCCAAAAGGAATTCAGTTTGTGCACATTAAGAATGGTTCATGACACAAATGAAAGCATAGCAAGAACAGATGTTTATGAGGTGCACATCAAAAACATTCTCCTGATCCACCCCAAAAAATAATGCAAATGCATGAAAATATTTCACAGATGCCTGTCCCTTCATATTATCTCAGTATCTCTTCTGGTCATGAATCCAGCACCTGATACCTCAACCATAAAATATCTCATCTATTGAATTCTACAGGCTTTCCTGCACACTCTGAGAGAAGTGTTTCTCCACATGTTATTCAGGGAAGCCAAAGAACACACAAAGCTAAGAATAGTCATAAAAAGCCATGCAAACAAAGCAAAAGCATTATGCTGGAAGCCACTGTAGGTACCATTAGAAGTCTTCAATGAAATGCTGGGGCTGGGGAGTGGCCAGCATGTGAATAAAGACAAGAGAAAGACAGCTTTGATCTCAGACACTTCACATAAATTGCTAATGTTCCTGTAAAACCCAATATGAAAGCAATAGTCTTATTTTTACTCAGCAGATAATACAAACAATGCAAAATTTCACCTGCCAATGTTAAATAGTTCACCAATATACCCTGAATTATACATTTTCATTTTGCAGACTTCTTTTGTTTAGAACCAACAATTATTGTATGAGACTGCTTTTTTTTTCTCCTACAATAATTTTCTTTTAAATATGCAGTGTGATTTTAATGACAAAATAAGCTTTGAAAACACAGACAATGGGTTAATCCTTGTCAGATTTTCATATATCGGAAACCGACATTTTCTCATGGGAGACTTCCGTGGTCACTCTTCAGGAGACGATCCCCTTGGAAGCCACTTGACTTCTCTGAGGGTAGATTTTTTGCTGAATTCTGCAGATCTCATCACAATTGAGCAGCATAAACCAACGGCTTTAATGTATGCACACACTTTTGTCTGAATACATCCAAGTAAACAAGAGGATCAGATATGCAGAAATTTGAAATCCTTCATGGGCAGATTTCAACTCATTCACACCTAATAGCTAGTCAGTCTTTGGCCTACTACAATCCAGCAAAGCCAAATTTGATTTTCTATTTTTGTACTCAACTTCACTGTCTGTGCTTGTTTAGAATTTTCTGTGGCACGGTGACAATAGGGGCACTTCCCAGAAGATCTCTCATTTCATCATTTGCTGTACATACACCAGCTGCAGTTCTACATCTTGCTCCATCACCCTTCACTGATGCTCTTGAGTGAACCCTGCCTGAAACAAATGTGACTAAGTCTTCCTATGACCAGTTGCCACAGCCTTTTGGCATCAGTAAGGACAGAGACTGTGCATCCATCCCTTGATTTTATCACATGTAGCATGTGGTTAAGTCTCCATCTGTTTGGGGTATTTTGTGAGTTTATGAATAAAGTTTATCTGATTGATTTCAATGACAAATCACACTTGTGTGGTCAAACGCCTCCTTGAAAGCTAAAGACTGCTGAATTTAGTGAAACGTTGACAATAAATTCTGCTCAGTCAAGCAAAAATCCTGCCAGAGAGTAAGAGAATTTGCCAAAGCTTAAGTAAAATGTTTGGCAGTGAGTTTTGGCATTTGTAGGCCCTGGCTGTTTGTGAGTAAAGCACTTAGCAACAAATATCAAGCTTTGGCAGAAAGAGTATTTCGCTAAATGATCTGGAATAATTTCTAGACTCAAAGACAAAGACAAGATAAAAATATAGTTTGGAAATGATCAAGTGAAAACTGCATTAATTGTTTCAATAATTCAAGTATCAGTTGTTTATCCGTCTTCAAATATACACTTCACTTGTTAAACAAAAGCAGCCATCATTAAATAAATACTGCAAAGATGCTTCCTTTTCAAGCAAGTTCCTCTATGGAACAGGCAGATTGTTTTGATGTATTTATTAAATCTTGAGACAAGTCACTAGAATTTAAAAAAAACTAAAAAAATTAGACTCTTCAGAGAAGCTTTCAAAATTACCAGGTAGGGGCTAATACTGCTCAATATACATGTACCAGGCAAGAAGTAGAAATCCAGTACTGTCTGATCCTTTCAGTCTTCCACTGTAAAGCATTTGCAGACAGACTGTCAAAATGCCAGGAAGTTTATGAGTGAATTAAGGGCCATTCTCATTGAACGCACAGCCTGAATAAAAACTTAGTTTTCATTCATGCCTCTACAAAGTTCAAGGATTCAGAAAGCCCATCTAGTTGAAGGCAAAAAACCCAAGCAGAATGTTTCTAAATGTTCATAAAATCACATGAAAATTCCCCAGCCAAAAGTAATACTGCAAAGCTTTTTGTTGCTCGGCTTCTGGAGCCTATATTCAGATTAACCCCAGCCCCATTTCATGAATTCTTACTATTCTCAGAAGAGGTCCTCCAGATAATAAACAGCACAGGCCAAAGAGAGGAAACATTACACGATATAATCAACATTTAAGACAAACAAAAGGAGCTGGAGCTGTGGGAGGGACTCTAACTCTACCAAAAATCATGGCTCCCTTTAGGCAAATAAAGGATTAGGAAAGTGACCATATATAATAACAATATTTCTAAGACTTTTGTAAATACAATTAAGAACTATGAAATCACCAAAGAGAAAAGCAAAAATCTTCACAGAAGTATTTAACAATGATGGTCATTTTTACTTACATCTGTTTGTGTGCTTACACACCTGTGTGCACGTAGACATGCAAGAAGACTTCTATAAATACATACTGTCAAACATGGGGCTAATTGTTAGACAAGTATTAATGTTGTAACTCATTGAAATTCCACCTGCATAAGGCACTGACATTTCTATTTCATTACCCAGGGCAGCTGGTAAGGGAATTTTGTTTTCTGCTTCTGAGACCTTCTCCAAAGATGCTATCCTTAGACTCACTGTGAGTTGCTAAAGCCATATCTTTCCATATTGCTGCACTCTTCAAAGTGGTAATTCAGCTTCCTAGCCCATGGTTACATGACCTACTTGTAAATCTACTTTGGCTTAAGAGGTACAGGTGTATGGGGGAAAGGGTAGGGAATTTCACTACAACTACAGTTGACAGATGTCTGACCATCAGCATGCTTTTTAATTTATGGCTGTGCTGCTACTGCCCATTAGTAGACTGAGCTGGGGATTACGTACCAATGATAAAGGTAAGGGCTACCATGATGCTTCCTGATTTGGTTTGATAAAATAAGCAACTAACTGATTTGCAATGCAACATTATGCTCAAAGCATAAAAGTTGGAACAGGCCCAACACCCAAAGACACTAGTGCATTTATATGTGTTTGCACACATCCTAAGCTTGTACTGCAACAGGAAAAAAATGACATGCACTGACACTGTTTCATATTTTCAGATGACAAAGAAATGAGTGTACAACTCTCTGCTTTATCTCTGCAGAGTCAGGGTTGACTTTCACCAGCTTCATCTGTGCTGTGCTGCATTCCTGCTAGACAATCTCATCTTAAAGGGCTGGCAAGAGAACAAGAATCTCACTTCGCAAATGCTGGTTCCACCATGGCTCAAAAAAGAGACTTTTCAGAATTCATTGTGATAAATTAACACAAAATAGACAAAATGTATAGTGCCTCCAGGTCCTTCCCTTGTCTGAAATGGAGTGAGAAAACCTTATAAGTGAGTGCTTTGACCGCAAAACTACTGCCTATTTGTGATTCTGTGAGTGAATATACGTGTTAAGAGTGTATCCAACACAAGGTAAGAAATTTGCTGAAAACAACATATTTTCACAAAAAATTTCAGCTTTATGGAAAGCTGGAATTTTCCAATGAAAAACTATTTAACACCCAAACTCTTCTTCATATACTCTAATCTCAGCTCCTACCTTACCAAGTGGATCAAAGTCTTCAGAGGCAGATTCTTTCCCATTTGACATCTGTGTAATTGCACTGTACAAAGACCACAGTCTAGGAAATTAAAACAGCACAAAAGGAAAATACCTTCTGCATTGCACTCTGGCAGGCCATTGAACCTCAACAGCAAGTTGCCTTCATCATCATACTGTCCATAGGTGCCTGGAGGGCAGGTTGGGGTTGGTTTCTCAGTGGGTGGGTCAGTGGTGGTAGGTTCAGGAGTGGTGGTGGTAGTTGTAGCAACAGTTGTTGTAGTGGTTGTAGTAGTTGTTGTGGTAGTTGTTGTAGGTATTGTTGTAGTAGTAGTTGAGGGAGTGGTTGTTTTCTTAATCATTTCAAGACCAATAAGAGGCTTTCCTCCAAGGCTTATTATTGGCTTATCTTGTGCACTCGCTACAGGTTTACTAAATCGGCCATGCCCAAATAGAGGTAATCCATCAGGACTCACCATTGGGGCACCCTTTTCGTCTAGGAGAGAAGAACAAAACCAAAAATCTCATCATTAATCTATTTCAGGTTTATAGCACAGTGTTTTATCACAGTAGATACCACAAGAGCTCTGAAAGTGTGAATACAGCCTCCTGTAGTTAAACCGAGAGAGAAGAGTGTTACCTAGGCTAAGAAAGCTGGAAAATGGTTCGGAAGAACCTCAGATAGACCACAGTGGTGTTCACTTTTCTCAGCTGTTTTTCAGATGTTTGATAAACACTCCAGGAAGGTTTCACTTCGGAATCACAATGTGCAGACAAAGCATTTAATCAAAGTCACCCTCATAACTGTTGATGAAAGATATAATGAATCCATATTCTGCTCCCTGATGTCTGACATGTGCAAGGAAAAAACTGGGATGAACTGGCGAGATGCTGTTGCTGCAGATAAACTTGTGTGCCAAATTCTGGATACTGCAAATATTCATGATAATCAGTTTAACAACAGCCACTGAATTTGTATTCAAGAGATCTATACAGATGGACTGACATACAAACAGCAGTGTTTTCAGAGATCACACACAGGGTTTCATACTATTTGTGGTTGTTTTAGAAGAAAAAAATGAAATAAACACATACATATGGCTGGTACAGTGCTAGCAGTAGGAAATAATTATTTCTGTTCATACAAAGATATAAACAATCACCAATCCTTATTCTGAATGAGTTCTGCAGTTCTTTCTAATGCTGATACAAGTGAGATGGACTTGGGAGATTCTTGCTGCCTCATACTCTGAAGCCCACAGGATGCCCCAAAACCTCTCCAAGCCCTGCAATGTGCTGACTGTGTGATGGAGACCTGAGGTACAAGCAACTCCAAATGGCTTGCATGGGACCTGGAGATGCCTGAAGAGGTTAACAGTTCAAAGACTTGTACTATACGTGCAAAAACTAGATTTTTTTTTTTTGTAAGAAGGAAGTTGTAACTTACCAACAATCGTACGCCCATCCCCTCCTAATTTCACTCGGAGAGGTTTGCCTTGGGAATCTTGGAGGTATTTTCCTTCAGCATTTAACACTAGCCCTCGGTCAAGATCTACAATCTAAAAGCAATAGATGGACTCAAGTTTAGTTAGCACAAGAGGAGGTGAAATGAAATTTTACAACAACAGAAATCCTGGGGAAATTTAGAGACTAGATGTGATGTTCAGGAGTAGCTACAACACACACAGACTTTTAAGATTCACTAATTGTATAGAAATCACTGAAAAATCATTGCTGAAGAAAGCAAATTCCCAGAAAACCTCTGGGCTCCAGAGCTGCACAATCATATTCATATCACCTACTGTAGCTCTCATGTGCAAAGGAACAATTTCCTTGATTTTCTTGGACTGTGTGACTCCTAAGGCAGATTCCTATAATACTGATTTCAGTATAACCCTGAGTCCTTTGGAAGATGGGATTTAAAAGTATGTCTACTAACCAAATGAAAAGAAAAAATTGAACTAGTTAATTTATATTGAAGTGGCAGTGAAAACAAAGTAGCTAAGATTTTAATTGGGGCAGGAGACTGAAGAAAAGTCTGTGTCATAAAACAAATGTGTCTGAGAGCTTGGATTGAATTCAAGAGCTAACTGCAGTTAAAATCCAGTCCTCATTGCTATTTCAATACAAAATAGCTTAATTTTAAGTTATTTTAACCTGAGGTAACAGACACTGAGCCACAGAAAAATATGTTAAGTGCTGGGAGGAAACTGGGAAGGGGACATGAGCAGCAGTTCCAGGTTGGCAAGACAGACTTACATCTGGTGCTGAGGAGCAGACTGCAGGAGGAAGGACAGCAGATCATGGGATCAGTCACTGAAGCCCTCCAGGCCCCAGAATTGGCATAGATCCTCTTGCTTTACAAGGTGTTCTTCCTTCTTGCAGCAACACCTTTCTCTTGTGAGGCAGAGAGACATGCCACATGGCCACTCAAGGACCTTTCTAGCCCACTTTCTGGAGTCTATTTAAAAGGCTTTGGGCATGCTTTTCAAAATGCCTCCCTTGAATGTGATGTACATGATGCATTTCTATGTTCCTCTAATGCAAATGGTAAGATTGGTCATAAAATAAATGTCTTTATGTGTCATGCCATGTGTGAGCAAGTCTGCTGATGCCAGGGAGGCTGATCATACTCTCCTACTGTTCAGCATTTGGCTGAACATGTAGGAAGCACCAGTTCCTTCCTTGCTTTCCTTGGTTATAAACTCATTGGAAAGGATTTTAAAAGACAAGGTCTGGACATGCAAGCAGCTCATGGGGCTTTCCCTTGAATCTGAGCACTTCTGCATCTGAGCCCTCCTGCAAATACCTCTGGAAACATGTCTGTTAGAATGGCAAAACACTTGAAGACATCTATATGTATTTATTTAAAGCGTTGTGACAGTTAGGAGTAACTTTATATTTCGATACTCTTGCTCACAAGCTTCTATCTGAAGCGTGAGACTGGGAGAAGCATTGCTAAACATATCTTTCCCAGCAGTTATCCCAGGCAGTCCCAGCTCACACTGCACAGCAGACAAGCCCTGAGTCACTTGTTAATAAGTCCCATTGACTCTGAAGAAAAAATGTTTCACTAAATTTATGGGAGCAATGTTATAGTTGAAAATTCAATTCATCAGACTTTATATCATATATTTAAAATGTTAAAATAAAAAAAATCCAGAATTTTCATTAGATTTCAGTGGAACAGTGGAAACTAGTAAATAAGTATGATTTCACTTTACAGCTTCATTGACTGAGAACACCACTTGTCTGTCTCGTCTTAATGAAAATATAAGTACAATAAAAGGCCAAAGCATCTTGAATTTGGAGAGAAGGTCACCCTACCCACTTTGTTCCTTGAGGGCCATTGATTACTTTCTGTCCATTTGGTTTTCCATTATTACCAGGGATTATTTTTCCATTTCCATTTTTCGTTGTAAGATTTGGTCTGCCATTGTAACCTGAAACAGAGAAGAAAAAACACTATTTTCAAGAAAGCTGTGTAATCTACAAACCACATTTTAAACTGTAAATAAAGGCATTTTCTGAATGACCTGAACATAAACGAGAACAGAAAGAGCCCTTACCACACTCCACAAACCCAGCACTCTGGTTTGTCTCTACCATGTTTATTTGGTCTCTTTATTCCCTCTTTTTTTTTTTTTTTTTAAGAAAGCAGGTCAACACTTCTTGATGGCACTACAGTCATTAAAATGTTTGTGAGAGGGAAGAAACCATTATTAAACACAAAAACTTGTTCAATCCTATCCTTATACTGGATAGCTGTAGCAACAAACTGAAAGGAGTGGGGATTATCTCTATACCTTTTATTTTAACATTTAAAAAGAAGGCCTCTCCTTCTCTAGCTGAAAAACCACTGCTAAACAGAAGCACACTTGCATCAGAAGTGGAGAAACAGTGGCACTGAGCTGCAGGCCCTCCAGCTCTGAAAAGGCAGCAGTTTTCACATCCTAGCTCAGAGACTTGCCTCCAGAAAAATATAATGAAAATATATACATATATTTACTGGGAAAAAAAGTATTAACTGAATAGTCCTTTCCTATAACTTTGCAATTGCATTGCTAGTAGTAAGCTTATATAACCTCCATATAGAAATGTGTTATTTTTTCATGCCATACATCTCATCTTCTATGGTATTATTTAAGGTCCACTTCCATCTTAAAGCACTTCAAGTTGGTGAAACTCTACACAACACTGAGTCTGACTAAAGCATATAAAATAAAATATCCCAGCTACACAGTCCTCATTGTGTAACAGTGAGGCCACATTGAACAGAATGTTGTTACCAATATATAGCACAGAAGCTATTTACTAAAATACTCAGGTCACTGAGTATTTTTTTAGATGTTCATGCATTGCAGGGAGAAAAACCATTTTTACCTACCAAAGTCACTGAGACTGTCTGGGATTCTCCATAGGTGACATGAGGAATCAATAGGTAACACACCTTGATGTGTGTCTTGATCTGTCCTTGATGAGAGTGGACCCTCTGATCTACTACGGTCAGCAGATATTCTGCCAGAAAGTAAGTCCCTAACATCTGAGGTAAATCATAGCCATAAAGGAATTAGATGGCCTGACTGTGATATGCACAACAGTCCTCAACAGGTGTGGGCAAGCCCAAGCTATCACTTAGAAAAAAAGAGGAAAGTGGCTTAAAAATTAATTAAAGAAAACATAGAATGCCAGGACATCATGAGGAAACACCTCACTGCCTAGGCATAGGCAAGGTATCCCCATGATGAAGAGCTATATACCTAAGGGGTTGTCATATTCTGAGTTCAAATATCCTTTCAGTGAGCGTTCAGTGAATTCATTGCTCAATAAGGAACATAGCCCTTTTTCCAATCTAATACCTAACTCTGTCATCTCCTCTGTGGATCATGGTATCCTGACCAGATCAGACCATAGGACAAAAGGTCTGGGGCACCACATTACACCAATTAGGCAATGTCCTCAAGAACTGGTCTCCCTGAGAGCCATCCAAATAAAAAGCAATACATTATACTAAATAACTGAAACTGCATTCTGATGGAGGACTTTTCAGCTGACCTTAGGAAAAACACAATTAGTGAGATTAGTACAACAAAGACAAGATACCTGGTCTATAAGGAGGCCTAACAAATTGCCGCTGGGAAGGGCTCCGTAGCCTGGAGTTCAATAGTCGCTGACGAGGAGACAAAGTGGAAGAAGAAACTGTTGGAGAAGCAGTGTGTGTGGTGGTAGATGCAGAAGAACGTGGCCAGATAAAGCTTGGTTTAGATGGGGTATGTTTGTTAGAGGACTGAGTAATCCGTGATGCTATGGCAGAGCTTCCTGGTGATTGAGGAGGAGCCACATTTAATGTTGAAATTTTTTCCATTTCTTCCTCTTCAGAACTTATTTTGTGAGTTGGAAGACTGTCCATAGATCTTCTTTTATTGCTAATAGTGTCATCATATGTGTTTTTGTTGCCTCTAGAAAGAGAAGGAGACCATTTTGCTGCCAAAGATGTGGATTTCTCTTCCACTTCTTTCTGATCGTATTCACTGTAATAATCGTCTTCTTCATTAGAAACTGACTGATGAGATTTGGATGAAGAAGAGGAAGGAACTTTTTGAGGAAGTTCAGTGTTGGACATTTTTGAGGGCAACAGGCCATATTTTTTCTCTGTTTGGGATGCTGTTCTTGTAGCAACCCTTGAGTGAGTAGGTAATGAAGGATGAGCTTGTCTCGAAGAAGTGGATGACAACCTTGAATTATATTGGTTGTCTTTTGCTATATCACTGGCAGAACTGGAGTCTGGTTGAGTATGCTTTGGCTTGTAGGAAGGTACTTGAGAACCTGGCTGCTGTTGCTTTGATCGAGATGAACTTGAGCTTCCCTGAGAGAAAGATGAAGGTAATCCCCTAGAAGAGGGCACCTCTTTAGGAAACACAGAGTGGCTGCTTGCTCTGTCACTGCCCTCTGTTACATCCTCATCATCATCTTCCTGCAATTCTTCATTACTCTGGGATGAGATGTGAGATGGGAGGCGCCGGCCCCTTGAATGTAGTAAGGAAGTACTAGTTTGTGTTCTCTGTGAAGGCTCTGAGTGGGAGGTCTTCTCCACTGGAAGATGAGAGGGGAACATCTTTCTAGGCAAAGACATGCTCGGTTTTGATCGGGCAAGCATTTCTTTTACCTCTTGACTGTCCTGCTCTTCAGGCTTGTGTTTGGAAAGAGAAGAATGCAAAAGAGAATGGTTTTCTGGAGCAACTGTTCGACTTTGCTGTTCTTCTGAGTCAGAAGAGGGTGATTTTTCACCATGTGTCTCTCTGAGGTGAGAATCAGAATCAACATGAGGATTTCTTCTCTTGGAATAGATTGCTGAAGAAGACTGCCTGGAAGAGGGTAGAGAAGGAAAGAAAGGATTTTCATCTTGTGAGTTCTCTCTATAATTCTTATCAACATCCTTTCCATTGGATTTGGCACTGGTGGAGGAGCGAGAGTGAGGTGAAGTGTGACCAGAAACAGCAGACCTTGATGAGACTGCCGCCGCAGCTAATTTTGAATCCTTCCACGTGCGAGAACTGGAGCCTGAGGGTAGCCTTTTTTGCTGTGACCTAGAACTGGGCTGTCCTGCTCTATCCTCTGTTTCTTCACTGTCAAACTCATTATGGCTATCATGAGCATTGGAACCAGCTGATTTGGAAGTGGGTTGATGTGAATGACTTAGAGAGCCAGACCTACTGCGATGACCTAAGGCAATCTCGTGAGAGATGGTAGACTGCCGGCTTGATGGCAAAGTCAGGTGACCAGGCTCCAAAGTTTTAGAAGACACTTTTACCACCATGGGGTCTGGCTTCCCCTCCACATTACCTGCAAGATTATTATTTTTGGCAGGCAGAGTCTGGGAAGAGGTTTTAGAAGGCACATTATCATTGCTTTGCTTCATTTTCTTTGTTTCATTATCTGTGTATTTGGGAACAGAGGAGGCAGAAGAGTGTTGTGCTGAGGATGGTAACAATGCTGGTGGGTCACGTTTCTCTGTGCTTGTCTGGCGTGATGCTTCTGATATGTGGGTTCGAACAGAGGTCCTTCCTGAGGCAAGGACAGGGTGGACTGGCCTACCAGGGGACAAGGGTCTAACATTCCTCCTCTGGTCCTGGGCTTCTGGTGGTGACGTTGGATCTTCTTGGGAGGAATCATGATCATCTGACACCTCAGTGGATTGGAGATCAGGTTCCAGCACTCCTGTCTTTCTGGAAGGTAACTGAGTTTTACTTAAGACCCCTCGAGTCAAGATTTTATTCTTATATTCAGAAAGAAGACTCTTTTTATCACTAATCTTATGTGAATGAACAGACAACTGCTTAGAAGAAGGCGATGGCTGGGCTTTTGAAGAAATAGAAGTTTGAGAAGGAGATGAGCCAGCATTCCCATTTCTTTTAGCCTCTGAATTGTCTTGAATATTTGTCTTTTGCTGAGCAACTGAATCCTCATGAGCAGCTAAAGATAAAACAAAAGTGTTTATTCACAACAATAGAAGATGCACAAAAAACTGACCAAGAGAAGAAACCACCCAGGTAGCAAGAACAAAACAGTTTATGAGAATATAAGACAATAATTATTTCTGTATTAACCAGGCTGTGGAGTACAGCTGTGCCAAATTTTGAGTTGTAGAAAGGCATCTATGTGGAATTATTGTAGCTTGGGTAAAACTTAAAGGAATTAAAATCAAGCATCTAAAAGCAGGGTCTTCAGTATCCTTTCAATGAAACCACATCTTCAGCAGAATTTAGTCATGTTGATGGCACGGTGCTGCATTATCCAATGTAAGGCTGTAGCCCACATTTTTAGTTAACCCAGCAAATATTCTGACCCTACAACAGTGTCTTTTTGTCAAGAAACAAATGCAAAGAGTAGTATCTGAGTAAGAAACTCTAAGTGACTTTCAAAAGCAGGAGTTGTCAGGAATAGAGCAACCAAAGCCCCAAAGCATTGCATTCTTTGGCCTTTGGATAACAAGAGCACATATTGTTGTCATGCAGGAAATAAGAGTATGGCATGAATTTATTTAAGATATTAAAATGCCCATAAGATATCCTTTTACATATCACAGAGCGACAAACACTTATTTGGACAATATAGTGATGAAAAGAGATAATAGAAACAGTAAAATCCCACAGGTTAGAAGGAATGCAGGGGAGTTAAGTCAGTGAGATTTAACACAGCTGGGACCAAAGCAAGAATGGGCGAACTATGCAACTGCTTCATGGCTTGGTGCTCACCTGCTGGAATGGCGACACTGAAGGCTTTAGACTGAGGACCTGGTCCCCTCCTGTTTGCTGCACGAATTTTGAAAATATAGCGCTCCCCGGCCTGAAGACCATCTATTATGGCTGATGTTGTAGCTCCAGAGTAGGTGATGGACTTTGCTCCAAATGGCTTCAGAGCCGGGGCGTATGAAAGAATGTATTCTGAAATGATTTGGCAGACGGTTGGAAGGAGGAAACTGAAAACAGTCCCGTTTCCAGCAGACAGACTGTATGGGTAGGATGAATTAGAACGTGCATTACTAAAATTAATACACTAGCAATGCACGCTGAGTCAACAGCTGGAGTGTAAAGATATGAGAGAGATATATATACATATATAGGTAGGTAAGTTGAACACTTGTTCACCTTAACAGACAAAACCAAATCACGTCAATGACCTAGTGACTGAGACAGAATATGTTAGCTATACCTTTATAAAAATACATAAGCAACAATGCCCATCAGAGTCAAGTGTCATCAAGAGGAGGCAAATGACAGCCGTGCACACTTCCAGAGAAGGTGCAGGGGACATGAGAAAATTATAGCAACAACTACTGTGCTGCTTGGCATGCTATACCAGGAGACCTTTTTTGTTTCTGGACAGCAACTAATAAAGGGAAAAAAATGAGTACTTTGAAAAACAAAAGTGCTCCCAATCAGAAATAACAGAAGAAATCTACAAAGAGAAAATGTACTGGAGGCAAAAACCATGTATGAACATTGCCATGGAAATATAGTCTGTCCTACTACTTATGGAAATCTAATCTGCAAGACTGTGAAAACAGTAGGTAGTGCAGATCGCCATGATCAGAATATCTGTTTTGTTACGACTCACAAACTATGAACACATTTTAGACTTCTCAAACAAAAGAGAAACTTTGAACTTACTGATCAGCTATGAAGATATTTGCAATTAATTAACACAGGATCCAGAGAATGTTCTTCCAAAATATAACTCACTCACAATGGAGAACAACACACAATTGCATTGCTAATGGTAGCTATATTCACCAGCAAATAAGAACGTTAAATTTTTTTCTTTTCCACAGAAATCATTTGGAAAAAAAACAAAATTGTGTTTTCACGTAACTATTATTTGAAATATCTGTATTAAAATCAGGTGACACCATTCATTGCTATTAATTACTTTCTGATCCTAATTTCCAACACAGTCTTGACACAGCTGTAATTGCCCTGTACTGTAAGACCCTAGTAATGCAAAAGCAATTCTTCCAGTCCACTCTGATGAAATTTTACCATCCACAAAGTCCATAAACTCATTCCTCAGCAGTGCTGGAGCCTGAGGAGCATCCCCATGAAAACACCAAAGCACTTATTTTAATCTTGGAAACAATATTACTGCAGTCAAATATAAATATTTCCATCCGAGTCTTAGCTTAGAGGAGTTTTAGCTGTAACCTACAGGTAAAAGTCATGCCTGGATGATTGAGGTTCTTATTCAGAAAAAAAATTTCTACCAGAAAATAACAGCACTGTGGATTTGCCAAATGGGAGCAATATCACATCTATACAGCAAAACCAAAATCTGACACGCTGTGCTTAACTATAGCCAGGGCCAAATATCACGGCAGAGAGAGCAAAGCAAGGTTTTCTTGCCACTTAAGAAACTCACCCTGCTCTTACCTTTGAGTTTCGGATTACTGTAATACCTGTGCTCTGTCTTAGCTTTCTGTATTGAGAGAAATTTCATCCCTACAGAAATAATAGTGGACATGAAAATGAATCTTCCCATTATACTCCCAAGGAGTGCAGGCAAGATCTCAGACGTGTGAGCTTCGTTTTATTTTCAAATCTTCTGTAAGAGGCACAGGTATTGGACAAAACCAGGGTTTTGATAATAAATTTCAAGGGCTGCCAGCTTTCTCTCTCTACACAAAAGCTCACAATAATACCTGAGGAGTCACAGGGCCACGATGGAAAACCTCTAGAACACAAAGACATCTTTAAAAACAGGAAACATATTCTGTTCTGAAAATGAGCCCATATTCCTTGCGTCAAGAAATAAGCCACACAGACTTCATAAAAATAAAGAAAAAAATAATATTTGATATGCAAATTCATTTAATGCTCAGTTGAAAAATAAACCAATGTATCAGAAGGCATGGTAAGCTTTGAATCTTTTTTCTTTTCCTTTATGATACACAGGAATTGCTTTAATTGCAGAGACACTGGTGAAGCTTCTGATAACTCTCAAATGGCTACTGGGGGACATTTTCTCCCATTATATTAATATGTGGTATAAATATATAAAGACAGGGTTGAAAAACAAAAGAATCAAAAGTCAAAAATTCCTGATTATCACGTGCTATGAAAATGACCATAAGTGCCAAATCAGTGATTTTATTTAGCCAGTAAAAATATCTTGTAATTTATTTAGTTTAAAAATGAGACCTCTCCTGTAACGGTTCATACCCATAAAAAAACATGATATATTAGACACATAAAAGCATTCAGCCCTTGAATATTAGGTGTATTTAAAATTATTGTCTTGAATGTATCATCTAATGATTAGCAGACAAAAATGCACAAAGGGCTATAGACTGCTTGAAATTAGGAGCGGATTTGAAATTTCAGATAATCTTCCTCCATTACCCTATTTTAAGAAATAATAATTCCTGGACACAATTACAGGTCCATTGAAGCAACACTTCTACTGACTTCAAAAAGGAAGGAATTCCACCACTGCCCTGTAGAACATGTAGAGTAGGTCTTGTATGCAGACACAGTATACTTCCCTCCAGGCCAATGTTTTTTTGACTGCTGAGATGCTATAGTGCTGATAAGACAACTCCAGAAACTTGTGTAATTTGAGAACACAGTCCTGTCAACCCCTGGAGAACACGAGAGGCCAATACAATCAACCTGTTCATTTTCAGAGGGAAACAGGAAAAAAAATACCAGAAAGATTTTTTTTTTTAAATACTATGCAAAAACATAGCCACTGACAGATTATCTTTATGACTATGTACAATAATGCTATAGTACACAAGAGTTATGCATGATATCACAATTTATGCTTGCTTCTTAAGCTGAGGCTTTTTTTCCATAATGAACTAGAAAAAAACCACAACATAAACCCACTCACTTTCTTGGCAACTACTCAACTCTTCCTTCTTTGCAGCCTTCCCCCTGATCTGCCTCACTCCTTCTTCAGCCCATGCCTCAGGCACCAGTAGGAGGAGGCTTCTTCAGGGTTTGCAGAGGGGTGAGTGTGCCCCTGCACTCCCCCGGGGGATGGCTGAGGGAAACGGAGGACAAAGCAGTGCTGGTGTCTCTTCATGGTTATATATAAGTTTATTCACTCCAGAGGCAACGGGCCTCGTGGAGGGTCCAAGCTTATCAGAGATAACCAGGGAAGAGCCCTTCCCATTTCCAGCGCCTGGTTCTTATAGGGGGCTCCAGCCAATGGGAAGGGAGGAGAAGGGAGGGGACAAACCATCTGGGGTGAGGGGTAGGGGACATAACAGAACATACCAAGTAACAGAACAATAATATACAGAGAGAAATACATGCTAATTACACATCACCACACTTCTTCACCTAATCCTTGCAGAAACTTCCTTTCTGAGCTCCATTTTGACCTGCTTATTAATGGAAGAAGAGGTAAAACATGCATGCATGATAGCTCAGGAAGTTCTGTGGCATCCCAGGCACACAGTGATGATGGCTTCTTAGTGGTTGAGACTCTGCACTGGAAACATGAAAATCTTGCTTGGGTGTAAGCCATCAACAAGTGAAAAAGTCCTGCACAGCAAATGTTCCATCTTACTGCAGGGCAGCATTCTGACTTTGAGAAGACCAGGGAGTTAAAAAACAACACTTTGATAACTCACCTTTGACTTTTCCTTCACTCTCTGGGAGAGCATCCCAGGATGCTGCTACAGAGGTTGGTTTCCCCTTTAGTGGCCAAACATCCAAATTTTCAGGTGCACTGGCAGGAGCTGTGAAACAGCCATATGCAGAAGAAACAAGTAAGAAAGGTGGACCAACACAGCATACACCTTCTGCTCTGTCTTCTCATAGCAGAGATTCCTACATGGCCATTTCAAAGATAAATATGTAGAGTACACATGGCTCAAGTCCATGCATGCCTCTGCTACATCTCTCTCTTAGACTACCACAGTGAAATTTTATTCAGTAGTTTTAGGAACAGGCTGTCTGCACAAGACTGCTACTGTGGCTTAGCTGGGATATGGTAATTTGGTTGTTATTGACCACTTTCATGGACCAAAGAGGCCTGACGGCTTCTGTGTGGTGGAGGGAGGATTCAAATTTGCTGCCCATAGAGAGCGATGGAAGCCATGCTGCTTTTCCCACCGAAGGGGTCATCCAGCTGCAGGGGTGCAAAGTGCTGACTCATCCCACAGAAATACCCCTTGTTCTAGTTGCACCACAAGAGCAGTCTGGTGTGCTTTCTAGGGCACCACTGCTGGGATGCAGGCAGCAGAACTGAGGCTTTTCCCATATTCCCAACCTTCTGCTGCCCCAGGCAACTTTCCCTCAAGGCAGTCATATTCCACAGCTCAAATCCTAAGACTTGTGTTACTCCAATGACCTTTTGGATACATACCTGCCTCTGGAGTCCGTTGGTAAACAGAAGCACTCCATTTGCCTTCCTTTTCTCCTTCCAAGATTTGGATAGCAAACTCGTACATAGTGTCTGGCACTAGATTCTCCACCAGTGCCCGCCGGTTGGACACCTGCTTGTAATCCCATCTTGCCGATTCCCCCTTTTCCCGATAGCGAACGTTATATTGCCTGGGATCAGAAACACAGGAAAATAAAAGTTCACATGTGGAAACACAGCATTAGCAGAACCAGAAAGGGACGGGGATGCTTTTCCCTCAGCTAGCCTGCAGGGGCTTACTGAGGAACCTACCAAAGTGCAAACAACAAAATACCACCACCACCAAAACCCAACATCTTTTAAATATTTTTGTCTTCCTCTAATGGAGTGTGATTGCTTTCACCCAAAGGGTCTGCTTAGACCACTCTTTCCAGACCTTTACTCAAAACACCCTCTTCCCTCAGGGGAAGCTTCAGAATTTTCTGAACTGAGCCAGGCATCCCATGGGGCTCCACACCACCATTTCATTGCCCCACGGCCATGGGTATGGCTGGATGGCTGGGAGGCCCTTGCTTCCAGAGCAGAACAGCTTGGTTCCCATGGGTCTGCCTCAATAACTGCTTCCACAAGAAAACAGAGAACATCTAAAATTACCAGTTTTCCTGTGAGGACCCTCAGGGTATTTCAGCACCACGTTACACAGCTTTTCAGTGTTCCCAGGCTGAGCAACAGAATGTAGTGTTTTAAGACCTTTGGCAGTTTCCAGATCATTTTTCCTATTTGTTTTGGTCTCCAACTGCTGTGGCATGCTGCTTAGAGCCAAGCTCTCCCACTCACAGGAGCCCCTGACCTTTTCAACCTCAGCTGTATGGGGCTTCTGGAGGGCCAGAGGATGCAGGGTGCCGTGACGGATGTCTTTGCCACTGCAGTGATGCTTCCTTCAGGCACAGTATGGTCATCTTGAAGCTGTAGTCTGTTTTGACAATTCAGCTCAACACCTCACCTCTGTGGGTTGTGTCCTGTCCCCTACTCCTTCTTTCCCCATGCATGCATGGGGATTTTCTGACTGTGGTGATATACCAGCATTTGAATAGCAAAATATCCAGAGTTAGTGCTGACAACATTTCAGAAGAGATGTAAACCCCTGCAGGCCAGTGCTTATACAGATCTCTAAATACAAATGGTTTTGAGAAGTAAGCTAAATTATTCTTATAATCAATAGTAAGAAAATAAATGCAAAAGTATTCAGTAGTGTATTGGCAGCAGTTCCCCATCAGAATCCATTTAAAAAACACAGGGCTACCTACCTATTTGCTGCAACCTTCTGTTTTTCATACAGTGGGTCTGTCCAAGTAACAAGCACAGACTGAGAGGACATAACTCGAACAGTTATGTCTTGTGCAACCTCCACCTCTTCTTCCTCTGAAATGGCAAAACAAAATAGCGTGTCAATAGCAACATTGGAGTTCCCATAAAAAACAGTCAATGTCTTCATATGACACTAGAATATTCACAGAGCACAGCTAAATTACAAGTTGGAATGGAAAACGAAGTACATTTACTACTGATGGTATCCCAAGGAAACATAATCTCTTTTGTTAGTCATCTGTCTACAGGAACAGAGTACTAGTATATTCTACAGTCCTTCAATATTCTATCTGTGCCCAAACTATTACTTACAGCAAATATTTTATTAACATTCTGATATTCATCATCTCTAGTAAAGTCACTGGTAGAGCTGCCTGGAGGGCAGAAATTTTGTCTTATGAAAAATTTCAAAATTTTAAAATTTTATTTCATTTTGAAGGGCAATAAAATCTTCTTCAAAAAATTCTTCACAAGGGAAAATTCCTGCATATTTTATGGTTTTGAGTGCTTCAAACAGGTTGTTTGAATTCAGCATGTAATTTTTTTATGGTATGCAAGGCAAAAGAAAAAAAAAGTGAATAAAAGTAATCATCAAAGTGGGCTGTTTTGACCTATCAGAATGTCTTTTGCAAACAACTTATTAAATTTTAAAATTAATGAAACTAATTTGATTTTTTGAGACTTTTAATTTTGATGAGGCTTCCTGTTCTACCTGTCCATCAGAGTTTTTCTAGTGTAGTCTAGCTAAGAGCCCATGAAAAATTTTTTAATTTTCCTTATTAATGTCACAGTGACTATTTCCCAGTCTCCCAGAGGGATGTAATGTACAAGGTGCAAGCTTCCAGCCAGAGTTTTACAGACAAATAACATTGGAAAAAATATTGATGGCTCAGGAAAGGAGCCAGTAAACTTCAGAGTATGATTTGATTTTTTAGGGATCTTACTCATGTAAGACTGAAATTCAGGCAAAGATGGCCCTTCTTTTCAGCGGGTGGCACATTGCCCTGAAACCCAGTGCTGTCCGCACAGATGGCAGGCAGCAGGGAGGCGCATTTCACCTCTTCTAATCAGGTTTCTAATCCAAAGAGTTCTCAGACAGTTCCAAGTTTTCCAAGCCAAACAGCCACTATGCCAAAGCAGCTGAGAGAACCCATTTGCTACTCACAAGTGGTTTAGGGGGCCTATTCACACAGTCTTGCAATGGGAGCACCTGAAGAGAGACAGTGAATGCGAAAAAAGGATGGCATCACTTCCTCAGAAAAGGTGTGAGGAGAGATTTCAGTACACCTCAGTTTTCAGTTCTGATGAACGCTCTCAGGCACATGGTGTGATTCTTGGGATGTCCTGCACAGGGCCAGAAGTTGGACTCAATAATCCTAGTGGGTAAGTTCCAATATGCTAAGTTCCAACTTAGCATATTCTGTGATTTTATGACTCTATGATTACCATCAAAATATCCTAAACACTCTGCCACTCCCATGGCATTTGCATCACAATGTGAGGGGGCAAGAAAGTGCACTGGCATGGAGATGACTCAAAATCTCTCTCATCCTTTTTAATCTTGGCAGCAGTATTTAATGTCTTCTTTCCAAAACAGAGTGAAAACTATTGCTGACCCATTTGATGCTTCTGGAAACCAGCCCTTCAGAAAAGGGGCTGGAGATCTGAGAAGGTATACCACTGTGAAGGTCCTGGCTTTGATTTAATCAAGCCTTCTCATGCAGTTATTGCAATGCATAATGTTTGTCAATAGATAGAGAGAAGGAGACCAAAGAAAAACAAAACAAAAACCCAACTCAGAAACAGAACCAACCATGGCACAGAGTTGTATCATTTTATTAATCCTAATTAAAGAAGCAATTGGAGACCTCATAAAGCTTTTTAACATACAGAGGAAACCCTAGCAGTTCCAGCACCAAAAGACTTGTAGCGTAGAAATCACAAAGCTATCTTTTTGTATCCAATTGTCTTCATTCATTGACAGTAGATGTGAGAAAAACATACCTGTGACTTTTCTTTTCATTAAAGATGACCTATAGACAGGTTGGCTCCGTCCTTGGGAGCTCCTTGATGGCAGCGAAACCACATGAACTGATTCAGAGGCTGTACATGCAGGGAAAAAACAGAGACTTTCCTGTCACCTTTTTCATTGAAAATAAATAACAGATTTCAGAGCTGTCCCACAGCATTCAAGGAGAATCTCAGCTATGGCTCTTCTCCCCACACTTTCCCTCTGTTAATATGAGTAACCCACACATCATGTCTCTAACACAGCATCAGGTTCTTCTACAGTTTCTACCCTATCCTCCATGTAATACCCTATCTCTGTTAAGAATACATTACAGAATACAATTATAGTGAGCATTTTCATTTCCAGGAAGAAGCCTTTTGGTGGCTGGGACAACGCATGATCTGTGATCACTTCGCAGCCACAGAGGATAACAGAATTGTACTAGCTAAGCTGGGTGCTATCAGGGAAATCTGACTCACCTAGTTTTTTCGCTTCCTGGTTTTGTCGCTCCTGCGGCATCGGCACATAGCTCATCCTTCGACTGCTCTCTCCATACCCACGGGGGTAACCTTGGGATCTGCTGCGTGCACCTCTGAAGCCTGCTCCGTATGGTGGCTTCCACCGAAAAGGTAACTTGCCATCTGGAGACTGAGCACGCACTCTCAGTGGTCTGTTTGGCATGTCCTTCTCTTCAAAAAATAAGCAAAAACACACACAAATCCCAGTCACATTCTCAGTCACATACTCTATTAAAAAAAACCACCTGCTCCCAAGCAGTTTCTTTTCTTTGGCTCTCCTGAGCAGTTGCCCAACACAGATTTCGAAAGCCCATGAGTCACTGATTATACAGGCACACATCCTTCATTCACAGTACCATCAAGAAGAACTGAAAGAGGGCAAAAACCAATTTGGAACGGACACCTGGACATCTCAATCTCCTGTTCAAAGACAAACATTGTGTGATACCAGACCTGGTTTTCCCTAGCTCGGTCTTTAAAATCTCCCAGGATGAAGATGTCACAGCTTTCCTGGGGACCTCCTCCAGTGCTGCACCATCAAGCCTACTGTGAAAGCTTTCATCACAGAATCACAGAATTGTTCAGGTTGAAAAACCTGTTTAGGTTAGTTCAAGCTGTAACTGCCAAGCCCACCACTAACCCATGCCCCTAAGTGCCAATCTACATGTCCTTTAAATACCTTCAGGGATGGTAACTCAATCATTTCCTTGGGCAGCCTGTTCCAGTGCTTGACTGCCTTTCTAGTGAAAAAAAAATTCTCAGTATCTGATCTAAGCCTCCCCTGGCACAACCTGAGACTATTTCCTGTCACTTGCACCTAGGGAGCGGAGGCCAACCCCCACATTGCTACAACTTTCTTTCAGGTAGTTGCAAAGAGCAATAAGGTCTGCCACAAACCTTCTCTTCTCCAGGCTAAACCATCCCAGCTCCCTCAGCTGCTCCTCCTAGAACTTGTGCTCCAGACCCTTCACCAGCTCAGTTACCCTTCTCTGGACAAGCTCCAGCATCTCAATGTTTTTCTTGTAGTGAGGGTCCCAAAACTGAACACAGTATTTGAGGTGGAGCCTCACCAGTGCCACATACAGGGGGATGATCCCTTCCCTGGTCCTGCTGGGCACACTATTTGTGATATATTTTCCTAATGTCCAACTCAAACCTCTCAAAATGCTACCCGCAGCTGCTGACCAGCGTTACAGCCCTGCCACCACAGAGAAATGGCTTTCTTGCAGCCTACTGTCAGGTAGGGGTTGGCTGCTTGTCGTGGCCCGGGCTCCTAAACTGGAGTTTTTCTTCCTTTTATCAAAGTCCTAATACCAGATAAAAGAGGTCGGACTCGCAGCTTCTCAGTTTCTCTTGTTGTTTATTAAGTTCTTATCACAATCTCAGCATGCCGTCCCAAATCCAAACTTAACACACTGAAACATGTGCTGCAAAAGCCGTGAAATGGCGACTGCTGAAAGGTTTTAAGGACTCTGTTGACCTTAATTAACTGATACTACGTATTATATTTACAATTCTGTACCAATAATCATAATCTATTGCTAACACGTTTCTTCTACCTCAAGTCTATTCTACCAATGCCTTCGTGCCACCTCAACTGCAGTACATGGAGAAAGAAGAAGAAGAGAATTTAGGGCAACACTCAAAATCCTCCATCTTTATCACAGTTTCACCTCTGTGATAAACTAAACTATAATCTAACTTATGTTTTTACTGCTTTTGCTTCTTCCATGAGTGTTGGAAGCTTTTCCCATGGGCACAAATCAAAGACTGTGTCCTCCTGGGGTCTCTGCGAGGGTCCCAGACCCTCCAGGGCAATTTGAGGGGTAGTCCAGATATCCTGGACTCCAACAGCTGCTGAGGGATGTTGCCCTATCCTCCTGTTTGTCAAACTGGGCCAGCCCCACTTCCTCATTCTCTCAGCTCATGTCCCGTAGGTAGCCACCACCTCCCCAGATTTCTACATTTTTCCTGAGTGTGCCAGTCCTGGCCAGAGGAAAGCAAAATCTCCCCTCAACCAGCCACACTGTCCCATGCATCTGTGTTTTGCTGGGCTGCAGTGCAAGCAGATTGTGCTGGTTTCCTCTTGGCAGCCCCATATGCTCATGGGCCTGGGGTGGCTGGGAGGAACACTGCAGCCCTTCAGTTCTGCTTCCCCAGTCAAAGCTTCAGCTTTCATGTGGAATTAAAATAGAGTTGTAAGGGACAAAGGATACAAAGGGAACCAGCCCAGCCAGAGAGCCATATGGAAAGTATTCAATCTAAAACAAATGTGGTTTTAGGCAAAGAGTTTATCAACCCTAAGGCTGAATGCAGGGGATCAGTTGAGATTTTAAAACCAGGACTTTCCAAGGCTTCAATTACTTTCCCCATGGTAGCACCACATTCTACTGCCCATTGTTCCCATTTCACTAGCTAGTTCCAGTTTCTATTTATCTTTGTTTGTCACAGTTTGAGTAGCAGGATTCTCAAGGCACCCAGAATGGAGCTATCAGAAATGGTTTCAATGGCTTTGCTGATACCTGCTGATCCATCAAAACCAGAGTTTTTGTGTGAAGTCTGTGCCAGGCTTCACAAGAAAGGGATTTCTCACTAAAAACTAAGAGCAGCAGCAGGAGCTTGCCATGGCCTAGGAGCCACCAGTCAGGTCTGGGAAAAGGCTGAAGGTCCTGACCTCAGCATCACAGATGAAGAAGATGAAGCTGGGCTCAAACCTCCTCATACCTGCTGAGCTGCTGTCCTGCCAGGCTTAGCCAAAGAGACAGCACTTTCCAGTCGGGACATCCCCACTCCTTAAGTGCCCCACAGGGCAGAAAATCCCTGTCTTTTGCAGTCACAGCCTCTGCACTTCAGCATTCTCTTGCCCTGGTCTCCTGCTCTTGTCTTGGATCTGGGAAAAAGTCTGGATTTCCACAAAGAGGATAATCCCAGGACTGTAGAGACGAAGCAACAAAAAAGCTCACTGTGTTCTAAAGACCAGAGTTTGGTCATCCTGGACAGGCTCATTCACCTTCAAAAAAAAACCAACAAAAAACAACCAAACCAACCAAACCAAACTAAACCAAAACAACAAAAAAAACCCCCCAAACCCCCCAAAACGAACAAAACAAAACAACAAAACCCCAACCAAACAAAACCAAAAACAATAACAAGAAAAACTGCACACACGCAAAAATTGTCCCAAACAATGTCCCAAACATACACTCATCAGGAATGGGATAGGAGGAGGAAGAAATACGTCCCATGCATCATTTATGTAATTTAGCTCTCAAAGTAGTCCCTTCCTACGGGGATACTGAACTCACCAGGAACAATAGTCTTGAACAGTCTTAAAATAATTAGATGAGGCTGCCACCGCAGATCAAGCACTATGAGGACACATCCCATCACCTTCCTGCATCACTTGGATACTATTCATTGTACATTTAGGTGCTGGATGTGAACTTGGAGATCATGTGATCTGAACCCTCTCAAGAGACTACACAGTGGATTTTTTGTCACACTGAGCTAAAGAAAGCAGGACTTGTTGAAAAATCAAAGCATCATTTCAATCCTAGAACAAAGGACAGAAGAACAGGTCCATGAAAAGGAGTGTGGAAAGAAGGACTTGAAACAAGGGACATCAAAGTCAGTGAAAGATCTACTATAATAATATTATGGTGACACAGAAATAGAATACACACAGAAGCCTGAAGCAGACAGGGAAGAAACGTAGTGCTGAAATTGAGAAAAGGCTAAGAGTGAAGTAGCATGGGTGGAAAGAGGGAGGGAAGAGACAGAGCTGTAGCCACTGAATGCATCCACCTTCGACACGACCTTGTACAAATCTTCCAGCCTCCTCCAAACACATTAATGTGATCATAAAAATTGTCTCTCTTAAGCACAAATATCCACTAGGTATACAAGGACACCAATCTCAGCAGCAGTGGTGTGGAGATCTGTAAATAAAACCTCATCCTTCCAGAGGAAGAAAAGACACATCAGATACTATCTGTGAGATGGGTCTCCCAGTGATGCAGGAAGAGGAAGATCTACCAACAGGAGTGCTGCGGTGCCTGCCTCAAGG
>WEIV01019316.1:24998-39538 GCA_013390005.1 Calyptomena viridis | reverse complement strand
AGAATTTTACATTTGCATAATTCTTCCTCTTAAAGCAAAATGAACCCTCAATCTCATAGTAAGAAATTAGTTTCAGCTACTATTACTTGGCTTTTGAAATTGCAGAGGGCAAAATATTAACGTTATCTTCTTGAACCTAACAGGATGGACAAAAAACTATTAAGTATCTATGGTGCGTTTTTGGGTTGTGGCTTGGGTGAAGTACATGAGAGAGGATATTCTAAGGCACAGATTTAGCTGTGGAACAGAATCAAGCATGTAGTCTAAGCAAGCTGCCTCTTCAAAGAAAGCTGCAGGGTATTCATCTTGAAGATTAATCAAGACCCAGAAATACATAAGCATCTGTAAAGCTCAATTTATTACTAATCCTGTCACAAATTAGGAAAAAAGTACTGACATAAATAAGCAAAACATAGTATATTTTCACCGTGTATTCATGTAACTAATTTATCTTTTTATATCAATTAAAATGTTCCAACTCATTGAGAAATCACACACCACACTGTCTTCTCAACTTACATTGTGAAGTTAGTACCCTACAAAATAACCCCCCCACTTTTTAATGAAGTGTTAATTCCAGAAGCACAGACAGTTGCATCAACATTATAGCATTAGAAAGGAAATCAGTTACAAATCAACGCATTGCATTAGCAAGAACAGTGGGAGGTACATTCAGAATGGAAATAAGGAAAGGAAACAAAGGAAACAGAAAATTGTATGCAGACTAGACATAAAAATACAAAGAGCATACATACCTGGATTAAATTCTTCTTNCAAAATAACCCCCCCACTTTTTAATGAAGTGTTAATTCCAGAAGCACAGACAGTTGCATCAACATTATAGCATTAGAAAGGAAATCAGTTACAAATCAACGCATTGCATTAGCAAGAACAGTGGGAGGTACATTCAGAATGGAAATAAGGAAAGGAAACAAAGGAAACAGAAAATTGTATGCAGACTAGACATAAAAATACGAAGAGCATACATACCTGGATTAAATTCTTCTTAAAAATAAAATACAAATTACATACCACCGTCTTTATATTGTTTTCCATTTATGCAGAAACACTGTACACAAATCCATTACTATTTTGCCGTTCTTCCTTCAGCCTTAAAACCGGCACGATACAACATGAGGCTGCTTCTCAGCGATTCAACTCAAGTGCAGTCAGGCATGCTGCTAGTCCGCAACCGTATCCGTTCTCAATTCCACGGTATTCCCTAGGCAGCATTAAGTGCGGGGGTTTTTCCTCCCTCTCCCATGTTTTTCCCCCCTCCTACAACTTGTGCTAACAGCTGAGAGTAATCATGGTGTTCATCCTGCAGCTCAGTTTTATTTCTCCTCTGTAACAGAGCAGGAGTCGGTGTCCTGCTGCTGTTGGAGAACAACATCAACCTGAGGGAACAGTCACCATCCTGGTGCTTTATGTGCCTGTAACTTCACCCGCTGCTGCTTTCTCCTGCCACTGCTTCTGAATGCAGCACTCGCTGCAATAGGCACGGCCCTCCGGCGTGCAAGGCAGCCCTGTGCTTCCCAGATCCAGTCCCAGCGGCTCACTGGGAAACCTGGCTCACACACACGACACATGCAGCGCGTCGTGAGAGCTGCCAGGTGCGCCAGTGGCCGCAAGGAGAACAGGGTGAGGGGGTATCTCGTGTTTCAGCTTAACCTTTTATTTATCGGTCTGACGTGAGCCAGAGAAACAATTCTATAGCTATTTCTTCCAGCAGTGCTTTCGTCAACAGCTGATCGTTTTTGGTAATGAATCGCTCAATAGCTTCATAACTACTATCATTTCACGACGGTTTAAGGGTGTTCTAGATAAGCTCAAGATAGTAAGAAACACATCACTCAGTTTCCACAAAAAGTACTTTGTATGTTCCCAATTAATACCTAGACAATAGGATTCAGTCATTTGTTTACTGTAATTCAAATAGCAGAATGGATTATCATTGTGTATGAAACGAGTAAATTGCCCTGCACAGAACACAACGGGTGTTTTTTTTCAAATGTTAACAGGTTTAACAGTGTGTGAAAGGGCACATCCAGCCTTAGATGTACTGAAGATGTATTTTAAAATGTCAAATGAGGAACTACGGAAATGCATCCAAAATGATCCTACCATCCTACAAAGTGTACACATAGTCCAAGTGTAAATGTTTCACAAAACGTGTACAGGCATAAACCCACAGGTATGCTATTATCTTCTTTAATCTGGGGAGATAACAGGACTGAAATGCTATATCAAATATTAAATTATACATGTTTCCCGTATAGAAATAAAAAAACCCCTAAACTTTGGACATTCTGGTAATAGTTGACACATTTGTATCAGAGAAGCTTGTAATTCAGTTACTTACTTCAAAAATATATTAGGGATACCTTGACTAAAAGGCAGCACTTAAGAGTGTCTAATAATTTCTAGTAATAGTTAAAACTTATTGTAGTTTTCACTTCTGCAGTCCTTGTATCATTGTTAGCAATGTCATCTTGGGATGCAATGCTTTATGTATGATTTATAAACTGAAAAATTTTAGAATAAAATCTCTTACATACACTTTTAAAATTAACATTTTGGACTTTATGTACATCATTGTAAAAATAATTATTGACCATTATACTTACTATGTCCTGCTGAAATGAATGCAACCTATAAATACTCCATTAATTAGATTTATAGTTAAGAACCAGATGAATGAATGCTTTATTATTCAAATCTTATTGTGGCTATTAGCCTGCAGCAATCACTTAATATTCTATGTAATCTGAAACACTTATTGTTCATATCTCCCACGTTGGCATGCCAACAAAATATACAATAAAACTTTTATGTAAGTGCACAATAAGAAATATTCCACTGATATCAAAACTCAGTGATACAGTCCTAACTACACGAGATATAACAACAATCCCTCTCAAAATCAACAGGACTGCTCATGTAAGAATTAAAAAAGGAAAACCAGGCAGCCTCATCAAGCATGGCCACCTACAGGGGATACATGTTTTTAACAGAAATAAATATTACCAGTTTTAGCAAGTTTAAATAAATGGTTTTGAGGCTACAGACAGTAAAACAGTAAATATTGGGACTGTTTTGCAAATATAAGGTTTTGTCATTTAATAAAGAGATGCGTTTGGAAATAATGTTAACTCACAACACTTAATGTTATCATTTACAAGGAAGTTCTTAAGTATTGACCCTGTTTATATTTCTCTATTATGTTGAATGTTCTACATGTTGAATGTTTCAGCTGGAAGCCCCTTATTTGATAGCCCAGTACAAGTAGGACATTTTGCTCTACCAGATGCATCGCTCAACTGATATTTCAGAAGGAAATTAAAAAACCAAACATCAATCCAAATACCTCCAGAACTAATCATGATTTATCTTCCCTGGGATCAATAGTCTGTGTAGAACTTGCAGGAAAATGCTGACTTTGCTTGTAATGATACCAACCAATGAAGAACCAAGTTTCATGTATAAGTCCATACTAATTACTTACGACTGAAGTTACCCAAATTCATCTTCATCGCAAAGTTACTCTGTACCTCTGTTCAGACTATCCTCACATAGATACCATGTTTGGTACTTACTATAGTAAGTATATGAGCAGAGGTTTTATTCCTGTACAGTAGCTAAAATTCTCACAGCTCTGGAGGCCCAGTAAGTAATGACTGAGATGAAACTACTGTGAATCTTTAGAAGGCATCCATGCCACCCTTTGACAACCTATCACAAGGAACAGTTTGCTGGTGAGAGCCATAGGTGTTTTTATCGTTACTTTCCATACTCTGCCAGGTTGATGAAGCTGGTCTTAAAGACCCACATCTTTATGGATTTACACTGATTTACTCTATGTCCCAAACACATTGTTAAAGATCTAACTCCCATACGTAGAAGGAACAGGAGAAATACACATATTTAGAGGTGTATGTATACACTTTGTATAGAGTTGCAATTTCTTACACAATTCTAGCCAATCCCTGTGACAGTGTAGAAAAAAGTGAAAACCCACCCAAAGCAAACACTATCACCACCCACCCCAAACAAAAACACCAAACCCCAAAGGGCAGCTATAAGCCTTCATCAAGACAACAGCTATTCTGTGGGCCTATTCCCAGGGTTATATCATTATGACTTTCAGAGGTGATTCTTGGAATTCTTAGAAATAAAAGTTTGTCCACTGAAAATATTTCAGTAATTTCCACCACTGTTTTGACATAACAAACCCAGAATGAAATAACATGTAACCATTTTAGATACTATTTGACTATTTCTGTTCATTAATACTCCTACTAAAATGCTGTAAATAGATGGTACAATTCCGGAGTAATTTATATTTCATGACGGAAAGTTGGCAAAGCTGCCACAGAGTTAAAATATCTCTCTCCTGTGTGCCACATCCCCAGTCTGCTTAAGGGATGGTTATTTCTTCCCTTTTATCAAAGAACGGCAAGAACTGTACCAATTCTTAAACCTAATCAATCAATTAAAAATACGTATAACCAGACGGTTCTTAAATCACGATGCCGTGACCAAATCACAGTGGGGGTGAGGCTGGGAAGGGCGGGAATACCGTGTCCCGAGGGATNGGGGCAGCCACCGAGCTCTGCTCTGTGGGGACCAGAGACAGGACCTGAGGAAAGGGCCTGAATTGTGTCAGGGCAGGGTTAGCTTGGACATTAAGAAAAGGTTCTTGCCCCAGAGGTGGGTGGGCACTGACCAGGCTCCCCAGGGCAGTGGCACAGCACCAGGGCTGCCAGAGCTCAGGGAGCGTTTGGACAAAACTCTCAGGCCCATGGTTCGACTCTTGCGGATGGTCCTGTGCAGGGCTAAGGGCTGGACCTGAGAGATATTCTGTGATTCAGATTTTACTTCTGTCAGAGATGCTTTGCATATTCTAAAGTTAAGGCAGCTAAGGCCATTTCTTATTCCACAGTAAAAGTTTTCTAAACACTGTTTCTTTAAATCAATTGCTAGGTTTATAAAATTATACAGTTTGAATTCTATCAAGTGAAATAAAACCACACCTGAGGGTTTTTTTAATAGAAATTAAGAGGGAAAAGGCAAACAAGGTAAAACCATAATAGCTTCTTGACAGCTAAAACTTAGTAAAAATTTGGTGCCTATTTCAGAAGAAATCATAAGATGGAGTCACAGTGAAAAAGCAAATACAGCAGGGAACAATAATAGCAATAATTCTACTCATGCAGTTTTGTACTTTGTGCAGAAGAATACATTGATCTTTGCAGAAATTAACGTTAAATTGCCTCACACAAGAATTATATTTCAGAAATATTCTTCCTTGTTTTTCTTTTACCCTAAAATTGCCAATTATCAGCTTTCATATTAAAATACTTATTTTTATTCTCCTAAAATTACATATAAAGCTATTGTTATATAACATACATATTATATACAACCTATTGACAGGAAAGTATAATGAACTCAGAGTAACATAATTTGCCTGCTTTTTCACATTTGCCCCACTACACAAGTCAATTTTTTATTATTCTCTCTTAAAAAGTAATTTATTTCTATTGATTCTTTGCATCTTAGTTCCAGGTAAAATAACCCTTAAACATGCAAGTGCTGTCTCAGGTCTAACTATATGCACGAGGCTTTCCCGGACCTTTCCATCTCAGGATGAGCATCCTAGTCCCAGCTGAGGAACTGATGGTTACCTTCAGCCTGGGGGTCCAAGTTTCTTTGATCCGAACTCTCCTCACTAAGTACAGGGGTGTGACCCCAGCTGAGGTTTTCTGAGAAAGCTGTAATTACAATGCGAGCAAGACAAAAAAAAAGGGGGGATGGGGTGGGTGGTGGTGAAGTCAGAAGTACCGTACTGATATGAAGAGCTACAAAAGAGGAGAGGGGGAGGAAAGTAAACCTGAGGATGGCAATTCAATATCAACAAGGATCAGCCCATTTCAAGGAATGGCAGAGGGACCCTTTCCCTGCTTTCTCAGCATAGTGGAAAATTAAAAAAGAACAAAAACCGTTTGTTTTTCAGGTGATGACGTATCAGCTATTAGCTCCCTAATCCTAGCTTTCTGTTTTCATATGAAGAAATAAATAGCTGCTCTGGACTGTTCAATCACATTCATCCTGCTTGCAGAGTCTCTTTGCATGTGTGTCCTAGTTTTGACTGGGATAGAGTTTATTTTCCCCGTAGTAGCCAGTCTAGGGGCTGTGTTTGTTTTGAGTGTCTAGTTTAAGCAGCGTTAATAACACAAAAACACAGATGTTTTTGTTATGCTGAGCAGGGTTTACACAGAGCCAAAGCCTTCCCTGCTTCTCACCCCACCTGCAAGCAGGCGGAGGCTGCACAGAGAGCTGGGAAGGGACATAGCTGGGACAGCTCATCCCAAATGCCCAGGGGGATATTCCACACCACGTGACATCAAGCCGAGCAGATACAGCTGGAGGAAGAAAGAGGATGTTTGGAGTGATTGGCATTTGTCTTTCCCAGTAATTGCTACACCTGAGGGAGCCCTGCTTTCCTGGGGATGGCTGAACATCTGCCTGTCCATGGGAGGCGGTGAATGAATTCCTTCTTTTACTTTGCTTGTGTGCACGGCTTTTGCTTCACCTGCCTTTATCACAACTCTCAAGTTTTCTCACTCTTACCCTCTGATTCTCTGCCCCATCTCACGAGCAAGTGAGCAGCTCTGTGGGGCTTAGCTGCTTACTGGGGTTAAACCACAACAGGATAAAGCTCATTGGAACAAAAGTGACCTAGAGTGGTCACTTCATTCCAAAATCCCCACAGTGATATATACTTATATATGTATATATGCACCCACAGCACTAGGATTGCCAGAACCCTAAGTTACATCTTGTATCACAAATCTGGAAGCCAGGTAATTTGCCTTCCTATCTTTTTTTTTCCCTAGGCTCTCTGTCTCTAGCTACCCCTTAGATCCCATCGATATAATTCACCAGTTTATCAGTGTATGACCTGTCATTCTCTTTGCTAAGATTCCGAGTTCATCAGTGCTCCATTCCTGGCTGCTCTCAGCTCTGTCCTATCCTACACCTGCCACTGATAGGACTGTTGGTTATCCCAGTATTTCTCTCTCCTCACCCTAGGACTTCTTTCCCCTTCTTGCACTGCAAGAGCTACTCTGCCAATCCTTGTAATTAACAACCCCAACTCTAATATAACGAGGCAGCATTTGCCTCCACAGAATGGTGCTCCTTAAAGGACAGTTGATGCACACTAAGATTTTTCCATGTTTATGTGAAACATGTATTACCATTTGTAAACTTTCTCTTAAGAGAACCCTGTTGAGTTTCTCTTCTGAAGCATTTTTTTTTTTAAAGCATTGCCTCAAATGCTCATAAAGCTCTCTATAATTCAATTATCAATATGCACCATGAGCTGTATAATTCTACAGCACATTTAATTAGCCATAGGTTACCGATAAGCCCAGTAATAAATCATTTAATATAACTTCAATGACAGCCTGCAAAATGCTTTAGCATGGTTACTCAAAATGGGAGGAAGAAAAAGAATGTTACAATGATCCCTTTTTGAACTATGAAGCAAAGGAGACAACTGAAGTTTAATTGTGGAAGGGAGGATGTTACATTCCTGTTTGTTGATATTCTCTTATGGCAGTCAAGAGCAAAAGCTTAGGTTTCTTATCCTCTGTTGTGAATCATTATATCTCACTTTTTGAAGAGAAAAGCAAAGTGATAATTCTTTTTCTGACCAGAATCCTCAAATAATGACACAACATCTCAGGTTTCTCCCAGGGTCTGTAACCCTTAATACCTTCAATTAACTGAAGAAAGCAGTTTTCAGCTTTCACATCTATTTAAGTGGGGGACGCAGGGAATAAATTACAGAATACCCAAAACTCACAATACCATAGGAAGATCTAAGTTAAAACAAGCCTGCAAATAAGTTAACTGTAGTTTTATTCAGATAAAAGACATCTGCATTTCCTTTATTCACAATTATATCAAATTTTAAAATGTTTTCTCCCTAAGAAACTTTCAGAAGAAATCATTCCAGGAGAAAATAAATTGAAATATGCTGCTGTGTTTACCTAAAATGATAGGAAATTGAAGAAACAAAAGCAATTTGATCAATATTGAGGAAAGTATGATTTGATCTTTTTACATGGTATCTATCCTGTACAAAAGCCATAAGACACGGAAAAAAATGTGGTGGAATAAAATTTAACTTAAAACATTATCCAATCATAATTAATCTGTGCTGGATAATTTACCAACAGGGCAATTGTATGGAAGCAATTGCAAGTTATATTTATTGCTCTTTGTGACTTTCCTCCATGCCTGTGACATGAGAGTTGTTTTCTTGAACACAGCTGAATTTCTAATCCATTATCTCTATTTAGAACCATGCATTCCAGGCTGGAATCAGGATGAAGTCATGCATGATTTTTGGAGATATGAAGGAAGATGGATCAACCTCCCAGGATCCTTTTGAGGAAATAATTGATGCTATTTGCAAGCATTGCACTCCTTGTTGTGGGTTCAGCAGCCACAACTCAAGTGAGATACATGATTGAACTTCTGCCTTTATCCCCTTTTGTCAAAGAAGACTTTGCAAACACCCCTTTCTGAAAGCCTCAAGGGCAACTATGAAGTGATCTCAGAACTGTTAGTCCTCTCACCCCACACTGACCTTTTTACCTTCATGTAAACTCTGACAGTTCAGACACAAGATAGTCAATGTCACTGTAGAAGTAGGACTGCTTGGTATACCCATTCAATAATTTTCTTCATATAAAAACCGTGATTCATAAAGCAAAGACATCCCCAAAATTCCTTTAAGTCCTCAGGTATTTTGAGCTTCCTCATGCACCAATTAGCATTCTTGTCATTGTCAAAATATCTTTGAGTTGGCAAACCTTCACTGGTACTAAATTTATTTAGTTGAAAAGAAAGTGCACTTCAACATTTCTTTGTTTTCAAATTGTCAGCTTGTCACTTTTTGTTTAATTTTGAAATAAATTCACAAAACTAAGAAATGCAGCTTGTTCACTGACAGTTATTTAGCCCAGTCAATATGCTGATTATCATTTGAACAAAACAACTTTTTAATTGCATTTGGATACAAAATATCTATATTAATACATTATGCAAAGGAAATACTTGTATATTTACACTTCAAGACACTTGCATATGGAGGGTTAAAAAATTGTTTGGCTGAAAGACTGATTTAAAAAAAAAAAAAAAGCAATTTCTTTAGCCTCTTGAAATCTTTAAAAGGGAAGTTTTGCATTAATCTTATAGCCCCATGACGCCTAAAAAAAGAATTATTTCTTCTTACCCAGCACTAAATTCCCACTGCTGTCACTGTGCAATACCTGCTTTAGTACTAGTCTATCAAGTTTTGTTTCTGAATAAGACAGTAAATCAATAGTGCTGACAAAACTAAGCTACTGATCGTTCACTAATAGAGAAGTTTTCTCATACTGAGCATCACCACTTCACCCATCATGTAACTCACCTCAAATCACAAAGATTAGCATTAAAACAATTCACAATGACTATTTAATTCTACATAATATTTTTTTAATATTAGAACACACCAGTTTTTTTTTAATTAATGGCATAATTTTTGATCTGTTGATGTATTATACTAATTTTGCAAAGTTAGGAATAAGGCATGTAGGAAAGACTTGCTGAAGCAAATCAGTGCCACTATCACTGTTCATCTCCAGGTCATAAAACCAGTCAATATAGTGCCACTATTTCATTGTCTTTTGTCTCAAATACTCGCTATTGTCAATAAACAGAGTTGTGCAATGATACAAGTGGTAACTTTCATGAAGAATCTCCTGCTTAACATGAACCTTAAGAATCAATTACTATTCTTTGTATTTTATAAAGAGCATATCCATCTCAGAGAGATGGCATTTATTTGTTTGAGTATATTTCACCAGCAAAACAGTCTCTACTTCACTTAGGATTAGTAGCTAAAGATATAATTGAAGTGACATACACAACTGAGGTGGGAGGGAGGAAAGGGGAAAATCCATTTGATTATACTCATGGTTGACACTGAGTTAAAAGAAAAAACCCTTTAAGTGCATCTTTTCATACTTATTGCCAGTACTCCATAGCACTCATTTCAAAGCTGTTAGAGAAGTAACCCCCACCTGTTCACTGTTCCTAGCAGTACAATGAACATGAAACTAAAAACCAGATACCAGGACTGGATTATTGTGAAAGAATTGTGGTTTGGATTTTTGTTTTTAATCAATAAGTAGAAGGGCAACTCTACTTATAAAAGACAGTTCTGCACTGTCTTTTAAAAAGCAGATATTAAGTTTTCCCTCAAATACTTCATTCCTTTCCCCTCCCAAATATGGGAAGGATTTCCCTAATGCTTTTATCTTAGCATGTCTAGATCTTATAAGATTGCAAAAAGGTTTAACTGTTACTATTTCAAATAGGCACCAAGGCAATTTACACATTTGTCAAAACAGTTGGGCACTTTTCCTATCTAGTCAATGTTTGAATAAATATTCATCAGCTACAATGCCTCTGGTGAACCACTGGGCTGTCATCTCACATTTTATCAGAACAGCCTAATTCACTCTTGTATTTCCACAGATTATTATTAAAAGCATAAATTCCAAATATTCTTACTGGAACTTAAGCCATCTATATATTTCCTATTGCAGTAACAATTCATGTTTGTTTCACATGTGAGGATATGAAGGGCACCAACCTGAGCAAACTACACCCTTGCACCCCTTATTTCAAGATAAACCCACATCCTCAAATCTCCAAGGATAGTTAAAATCCCTCCTAAAATTTATTGTTACTCCTCTGTTCTTAAAGGCATCCAGTGACTGATTCCCTGCTTACAACCTGCTCCAGTGCCTACAAATCTCACTTAGGTCTACTAAAGGTTATTTCTTTTTCCAGCTCCTTACAGATAGAGACAGTTCTCTTCTTGCAGGAACAGTATATTACAGTAGTTGCCTACATATATAGATTACTTTCTGGGGAAAATTACTTATTTTGCTTTATCTGTTTGTTTGCCTCCATTATGAGGCTCTGTGAATATTGTATCTTCTGCAAAATACATCAGGATTGTTTGGTCTTCTGATCTTTGTGCTGCATAAGTTTTTTTTTAGTTGATGGCCTTTTTTTGCCTCAATAATAGTGCAAGTGTAAAGCTTATTCCTAATAGCCATTGGCAGGGATTCATCCTTCATGTCTCTCAGACTTTATGAGCAAACAATGGCACTTAGTGTCACATCAAGTGTGCTATATCAATGATGAGATGATACCAGTGTACTATTTATGAAAACCAGTTTATCTTCAGAAAGAAAAGAAAGCAGAGAGCAAGGCAATCCACAATGTAAGAGACTGAAGCATAAAGGACTAAAGACATAGAACTTCATAAGGAGAAAAATCTTGTTGAAATTAATCTGTAGGTTGAGGCAAAGAGAAAAATTATTTACATTTAAGCAAACTACAAATAAGATTTAAAAAGCGATCAGATCCCACATTTCATTTTGCTTTGTTCAATCTCTCAATGTGTGCATAGGCCCAGGAAAATCAAAAGCGTATTTGATTAAAATGTTAGCATGTAACTTTGTATTATATACAGTCACACTTTTCACTTCTGCCAAATCTTCAGCAGTAGGCACATGCTTTGTGCAGGCATCTCAATGAGCACAAGCTACACAACTGAGAATACAAAAGTTTTCTCTTTCCCCTTATTACCTTTTGCATTATGATAGAAATCTTAATGTAACATTCAGTTAGATAGCATTAGAATGATTTAAATATTTTTTAGATTAAGGTTTCCTCCCCTCTGAGGTCTACTATCTCTGTAAGACAACTAAGCCCTTCAAGAACTTCTTTTTCAGAGTCTCCAATGTCTTGGATTTCTACTAAGTGTACAACTAGAAGCATATGAAGAACCAAGTTTAACACACAGCTTACAATGAAGTAGCAACTTGAAATTTAAATGACCCTTTAAATATTTATAGAAATTTTCCTCTTCAAAAAATTCTACATGAGGTATGTTTACATGTCCCACCCACCCGATCCTCAAATTCTTTAAAGAGTTACAATAACTTTGCTACCATCTTTCAGCCCAAAAGTGATGCTAGATTAACTTCTGAGCAATCTGCTCCTATTTCAGTGCACTGAGATATTTTGACTACTTTGCTACAGAAAACAATTCGATGGCACAGTGACAACCCAAGATTACAGCTCATGTATATTAACCTGCTTATTTAACCATCTTCTAATTGCTGACCTCAAAATTACTTTGAAGAGCAGCAATGGGAAGAAGTGCAATATTAATATCCCTTCATTCTTTTAACACTTGAATGAAATGCAGCTGATTCATCAAGTCAGAGTTGCTGACCATATGACATTGTTTATTTGATTTCAAACTCAGAATTAAATTTATCCCACTGACTAGACAATTAAACACACACTGAAGGATGACTGTTCAAATAAGAATCTTTGAAAAAGCATGTTAAATCTATCGCAACCTCTGTCTACAAGACAAAACTGGATTATTTGACATATCCAACTGTTGTGTTTGATGTCAGACCAGAATTTGTCCCATTGTCTTCCTACAGCGAGATAACATTCAGCATAATAAAAGAAAAGATCAAACCTGTGACCAAACTCATGAAACCAGAGTTGGATGCAGACACTGAGATCATGTGAATCAGACAAACTCCCACAGCACCCCAATACAAAGAGATTTTTTCCCCCACTCTTTTCACACAGGCAGAGTCTATAAATTATCACAAAGGCAAGAGAACTCAGTAAAAAGAATTAGGATTTGGTCCCCAAAGGAACAGGAAAAAAACAGCTCAAAATAAACTGATGAAGTTGCATCTTGGATGGAGTTTGACTCATATTTACTACTAAACAGGTTTGGCTTTGCCATAACAGCACAGAAGTGACATTTTATGTAACACTAGAAAAGAATAAGCAGTATTTTCAAAAGGCCCATACACAAATGAAACAAGATGATAAGTCCATGACTCTTCAGGTTTTTGGTAGGTCACTGTACACACTAAAGATATAATTGCTGTGTTTCTCAGAAGTTATCAACACTAGTTTTGCAGGCTGGAAGACTGGGCAAAAACTGACAATGTCTGAATTCCCAGCCATTGATGTGAGGTAATGGTTTGTATCGTTTAAGGGCAACAGTGAGAAAGAAAATACTTGGCACCATTACTGACCAAATAAACAGACTGAGTGATCATAATAATTTCCCTTAATTATCACATTCAATTAAAAAAAATCCCTGTTGGGGCAGTGGTATAATCAGTAGAACTTAAAAGATTTTTTTTTTAACAAGTGTTCTTAAAACAATTTCCATTAAATATTATTGAAGTACTGATGCTTCTCTATATCAAAAATTATTCAAAAAAGATGTCTTAAGTTATCATTTCTGGATTAAAATACAACACAGACAAAATGGCCAATCTACAATTATTCTTCATGCATCAAAAGTTTCAAAATTTCATAGCTTTCAGAGCAGTTCTTACCTTCTGAATAGCCCTGGCCCATCTTGCTTTTGCAAAGTTATCTCCAGCACCTTGGTCTGTATTTCTTCTGGAGAAAGGAAGGGGGAAAAGAAAAAGAAGTCAGAACAACAAAATATGAAAATAAATAATCAAAAGAGCTCTGATAAGTCTATGAACAAGTAAGTCAAAGTCAGACAGCTCCAGCATCCATTTCCTGTGTATATAGTATTCTCTATATACTAGAAAATATTAGTTCCATGGAAGGTATTCTCAATATCAAGTTTTGAAAATTTATCCTGGTAGTTAGAATAAAGGTAACGTCACACTTAGCAGGATGTGCTGATTTTGGCTGATCCAAGCTCACACACTCATCCTCTGACACAACACAAGCTGTTCAGTAAGGATTGTTTCAGTGAGTGGCTTTGCTTGGTCAATATTAAACAAGCCATACTGGAGGAAAACACTTCATTATGATCTATTTAGCCCTCAATGTGGAAGACTTATTTTATTTCTATCTGATGAATGACATGAGGCCATGAGCTAAATCAATAGTTGTTGCAGAGATGATCCAATTTGAACTTAATCAACTAATGCATTTTTCCATTATTTACTTCTATTTTCAACTCTAGTCCACTTTTACCAAAAGGCAAAAAAAAGCAATAATCTAAGAAAATCTGATATTCCTGTTATAAACAGCTTTGTTTCTCTCCTAAGATTTAAGTGTTAAAATAAAATAATAAAGTCGAAATATTTTTAAAGTTTTGATAACTAATATTTTTGTCCTATNTTTGACATCAAATGGCAGAAGAGGGGCAAAACAACAGCAAAAAACTCCTAAAACGACCAAGAGAGGAAAAGAAAAATTAAACCTTTGGATTTCCTCAGTGAAGGCATATCCTTGCAAGACACACAGCTAGCACTGTCACCAAGTGTTTGCACTCTGCACTAAAGGAGTTACTGAGAAATCACATTGCACAAAAACAACACCCTCCCCCCTCCAAAAAAAAAAAAAAAAATAGAAAATCTCAAACAATTGGGTGC